>JBBMOE010000065.1:1219175-1408825 GCA_037975065.1 Chaetodon trifasciatus | reverse complement strand
CACAATTGCAGAACTGTACAATGAACAGTGTTCTCATCATACTAAAAACGCATCCACAATAAATGTAATATACAATTTTCCAAAAATAACATAATAACTATGAAAAGTAATATAGAAAAATATCTCCAAACACTTTCACACAAAGACGACTCCAAAACGTAACTGCTCCTCCATCACTGAGCAGAGGACATCATTGTAGTACCACTGCTAGACAAAGGTGTCCAAACTGTCCATTTCTTCATGAAATCTAAAGTCTATACAGAATCATGTTCTGACCAGTGATACAAACACATTGAGCTCATCCTGAAACACTCCATGTTTTACTCTGTTCCTCCTGGTGAGATATAAAGCCATTTTGGCTTCACCCAGGAAGTTTAGCAGTTGACACTTAGCTGCATCGCTCCTCTTGTACCACCTCAGACCATTCCTCCTCAAAAGATAAAAACAGGGACTCCAAAGTCCTGAACAAGGCCTGAATCCTGTCAAACTCTAAGAAACAGTGAAAAATGGTTTCCACCCTTCCGCAAAAAGGACATTCATTTGACACGGTAGGATTCACTACAGATATAAATGAGTTGATGGCCACAGCTCCATGGAGGATTCTCCACTGCAAGTCCCTGGTTCATTTCTTGGACAGGAGTTTGTATAAAACTCTCCACCCTTGTTTGTCTACACCTGTTACCCCCAAAGTCTTCCTTCACACTGAGTCCTCTCTTGCATTTAGCTTGTTTTTGTTCGAAGCTAAAACACAACATGCATGCAAAACCTTACCTTTGGCAGAATAAAAATCAACATGTTTTACATCTAGCAAAGGTCCAGAACAACCACTCAAATCAGGATAAAGCTCCAGCTCCGGAATGGGGCCCTCTTCATCCGGGGCCTCCTCCTTCTCAGCAAACAAACTGACCTCAGACCCAGCAGATCAGCAGCAGCATGTGTGTCCATTAAACTCGGTCCAGCTGCGTCTACTAGTTTCCTTAGAGTGACCATTTCAATTGCAGTGTTCTGTTTTCTGTTTCGCTGTCAACATTTCACCCCCATGGCATTTTCCCCCTCACACTTTTCCGAGCTTCACTCCTCCCAGCACCTGAAGCCTCTCCTGGACAACTCCTAACCAGATGCCCCTCCTTTCCACAGCCGTCAGCCGCCATCTTCCATCAGCTTAAAGTTCAGATTTAACTCAAGGTTGCTGTAGTTCATGATCATGAAGAGTTAGTTTCTGTGGGAAACAACATGTTGCAGCTCAGGTGCTCTGCAGCCTGATGTAAGGTTTTTTATCTGAGACACGACTTTCCCATATCTGGCCAACTCTTTTACAATCAACTCATCACTTACGAATAGAGGAATGTTCGACACCATCACGATTACGATTACGATGACAGTGTTGGCTTTCTCTACTTCATCTACAAAGTACAAAGATCACCACCCCTCCATTCATTCTTGCAGCAGACTTCACACTGGAGACTCCTACCACCTTCGCTACCGCTACAGTCCTCAACTGAGCAAGGGAAGCCTGGCGAGAACTTCAGGCCATGTTTCCTTGTCAGTCCAGTGAGCGCCATGACACGCAGCAGTGGCTGCTACCCACGCGCACAACAAACACCAAACAAACACCAGTGGTACATGAACAACCTGTCAACAAACTACACACTAACTCACTACTTCAAACAGCATGAGAGACAGAAAAAGATAGAAAACTCACTTGCTCCGCAGACCCACACTCACTCCACGCTCACACATGTGCTCAGAGAGAGAGAGAGAGAGTGAGACAGAGAGACAGACAGAAATGCAATCAGAGAGCGAGAGAGAGAGAGAGCAAGAGAAAGAGAGTGAGAGACATAAAGAGAGACAGACAGACAGACAGACAGACAGACAGACAGACAGACAGACAGACAGAAATGCAATCACAGTGACAATGACAGTGGATGTAATAATGGTAGTAGCAGTTACAGTGGATGTCTGGTAGGGCCATGGCAGACGTAGCCGTAATCCACAATCCAGATTCAGCCACTATATTTGTAACACACCATGGTAGGACATGAAAGTGTGCTGATGGAGAGGGAGAGAAGGACAGAGGAGCTCGGTCTATCTTTGGAGGTCCCCCGACAGTCTAATGCTATAGCAGCATAACTAGGGGCTGGTCCAGGGCAAGCCTGAGCCAGCCCTAACTATAAGCTTTATCAAAAAGGAAAGTTTTAAGCCTTCTCTTAAATGTAGAGACAGTGTCTGCCTCCCTGACAAAGAAGATGATTCCACAGGAGAGGAGCTTGATAGCTAAATGCTCTGGCTCCTGTTCTGCTTTTGGAGACTTTAGGAACCATAAGTAGGCCTGCACTTAGGGAACACAGTGTTTGAGTGGGGTAATAAGATAATATGAGCTTTTTAAGATAAGAAGGTGCCTGACCATTTATGGCTTGTAAGTAAGGAGGAGAATTTTAAATTCTATTCTAAACTTTACAGGGAGCCAGTGCAGAGTGGCTAATACTGGAGAAATATGATCTCTCTTCCTCGTTTTGTCAGAACACGTGCTGCAGTGTTCTGGAGCAACTGGAGAATATTCAGCAACAAATTTGGGCAGCCTGATAGTAAGGCTGCCCAAATAATCCAGCCTGGAAGTTATAAATGCATGGACTAGTTTTTCTGCATCATTTTGAGACATAATGTGCCTGATTTTTGCAATGTTACGTAGGTGAAAAAAGGCATTCCTTTAAATTTGTTTTACATGGGAGTTAAAGGGCATGTCCTGATCAAAGATAACTCCCATATTCTTTACAGTGGTGCTGGAGGCCAGCGCAATTCATAACTGCTATGTCATCAGAAAGTGAGTTTTTAAGATGTTTAGGGTCTAGTACTATAACTTCAGTTTTGTCCGAGTTGAGCATCAGAAAATTGTAGGTCATCCAGGTCTTTATGTCCTGAAGACATGCTTGTAGTCTAGTTAACTGACTGGTCTCTTTAGGCTTCATTGATAAATATAGCTGGGTATCATCTGCATAGCAATGAAAATTCATTGAGTGCTTCCTGATAATCTTCCCTAAAGGAAGCATATATAAGGTGAATAGAATTGGTCCAAGCACAGAACCCTGCAGAAATCCGTAGCTGACTTTAGCAAGTACAGAGGAGTCATCATTAATGTGTACAAACTGAGAGCAATCTGAAAAGTACGATTTAAACCAGCTTAGTGCAGTTCCCTTAATGCCAATGAAGTGTTCCAGTCTCTGCAATAGGATACCATGGTCAATGGAGTCAAATGCAGCACTAAGATCTAATAAGACTAGTACAGAGACAAGTCCTTTATCAGATGCAATTAGAAAGTCATTTGTAACTTTAACCTGTGCTGTCTCTGTGCTATGATGCACTCTAAATCCTGACTGGAAATCCTCAAATAAACCATTGTTGTGTAGAAAGTTGCACAGCTGCTGCTTTCTCGCGACTGCTTTCTCAAGAATTTTTGAGAGAAAGGGAAGGTTGGATATCGATCTATAGTTGGCCAAAACCCCTGGATCAAGAATAGGCTTTTTAAGTAGAGGTTTTATTACAGCTACTTTAAAGGACTTCTTTAAGCAGCTTAGTTGGGATGGGGTCTAGAATACAGGTTGATAAAGCTGTGACAGGTTTAATAACAGTTTCTACGTTTTCTGTGTTTGAAGACAAAACAGTACCTCTTGACGGCAGGAGCTGATGAATTCTATCTCTAATAGTAAGAATTTTATCATTAAAGAAGCTCATGAAGTCATTACTGTTCAGACCTAAAGGAATACGTGGTTCAATAGAATTATGGCTTGGATTGTTCTTATTTTCCTCTGTTGGTGCAGAGTAATAGGCTGCCCTGGCACTGCGGAAGGCTTTCCTGTATATTTTAAGACTGTCTTGCCAGGCAAACCGAAATTCTTCCAAATTGATTTTCTATTTTCCGTGAAGTTCGTTTTAATTTGTGGGTTTGAGGGGTATACCATGGAGCTAACCTCCTCTGTTTCTTTTCTTCTTTTTTAGGGGGCAACAGAGTCAGGTGTCATACGCAATGAACCTGTAGCACTATCAACCAGGGGACCTGGGAAGGGACTAGGGTTAGCATAGGAGTCCTTTGTTGTATTGAGACATGGCATTGAATTAAATGCTGATGGGATCATATCCTTAAATATAGCTACAGCACTATCAGACAGGAGTCTGGTATGAGAATTTTTGCCTACTGTTGGGTAGTCTGGTAATATGAATTCAAAAGTTATTACATAATGGTCCGATAAAAGAGGATTCTGTGAGCCGACTATTAAGTCCTCAATTTCAATGCCATATGTGAGAACAAGGTCGAGGGTGTGGTTAAAACAGTGAGTAGGTTCATCTACATTCTGATGGAAGCCAACTGAGTCTAATACTGAGATAAACGCAGCGCTAAGGCTGTCATTATCAACGTCGACATGTATATTAAAGTCACCTACAATAATTACTTTATCTCTTTTAAGGCTAAACCTGACAGAAACACAGAGAACTCAGCTATAAATTCGGAGTAAGGACCAGGAGAGCGGTACACTATAACAAATAAAACTGGCTGCACTGTTTTCCATTTTTCATGTGAAAGAGTGAGAACAAGGCTTTCAAATGAGTTATAGTTACGTTTAGGTTTAGGGTTGATTAAAAGGCTTGAGTCAAAAATGGCTGCAACTCCACCTCCTCAGCCACTGCCTTGAGGAATGTGTCCTTTCTGTCCCTTTCTGTTCAATGAAAAATAATGAGACATACTTGGCAGCAGGATATCCCAACCCTTGCATTTTACCTCTCCATGGAGCAGGAAAATGGAAGATCTTTCTCTCTGGAGGAGAGCGTGGAGAACATTGGCAGCGTTGCATGAAAGAAGAGGAGGTAGACTCAGTCAAGGGGTTGGAAAATGCATCCACCAGCCTTCTAAACCTTAGTTGTTTCTCATCCGTAAATAAAAACAGGTTGTGCTTAAAAGTACATATTTAGTCTGGTGTAATGCACCTGTACTACTGTCAATGAAATAAGGAACATACTTAAAGACTTAAAATAGCTGGTAAGTGGCCCATACTGCCGCAGAATTTGTGTAATACACTTCTCCAGGCTTAACCATCACACTGAAATTTGCAGCAGCATTTCCATGTACCTGCTTCCATGGAAGTCAAAAAAAAAATATATCGAGATATATATATATATATATATCTCAATAGCAAACAAATTAAAAGTGTCTGCATTTTGTTGTATAACAGTAGAGCTGGTTGAATCACAAACCTGCCAGGTAACCTTAGGTAACATCCACAGTCAGATCCTCTGGATCAAATCCAGATATCTGCAATACATGAATTCAAAGATTTATTACAATATACAGAAAACTGTTTTACTTGGCATTGGGCTTAACAGATTGGTAATATAAAGTGGACATGTTTGAACTTACTTCCAAAAACTTCTATCCTGCATGTTTGGCAGTGTTGTCGATGATGTGACAGGGGCATCCATGTATGTAAATGCTGCCATTTTCCTTCAGCATTCTGGCTGCAATTGAATTTTTAGCACCACATGAGCATTGTCATTAGAGAGACATACACAATCAGTAGGTCTATATATCCCAAGAATGGCACACAATGAAAGTATTACTTATCAGCCTATCACGGAGTGAGGTGAATCCAAGCAGCTTGTGCATGAGCCGTCAAGCAAAGTGGAGCTTTTATCTCATCTTAAGTTGGTAATGTCTTTCCTAGAAGTTGATCTCAACTGCTTTGTGAATTACTTTTAAGAAAAAACAAAAAACTTTTACTGCAATTTAGAAATACTCTTAGTGGCAGCCTAAGAGAAAAGCTTTGTGAATAATGGGTCCTGAACTAAGACTAAAAAATAAGTGTCAGAATGGCTGCTGAAATTAGCATGGATTCAACTGGCTAGCTAGGCTAGTTCACATACTCTGGTCAAACTGTTAGCCTAACATTACTGATTACCAGCTGCCTGTACACAATATTCTCCCCAGCAACGGAAATCAAATGATGAGAGGACTTACTGTACTCATAGCACATGGTCTTCTTCTCCCACATCGATCAGTCCTTAGCTAGTTGCCGAGTGTCTGAATCAACGTGTCTTTGTTATCGCTGGAATTAGAACATAACGTTGTTGTAGCAGGAATATCTAAATGTTACCTGGATACAGCAATGCTACTTCCAAATTGGCTGTTTGGTAGCTATATCCTTTTTATTTAATTAGCTGGTGCGTGGCAGGCGCCTTCTGTACATTGCCGTGTCTCCTGATGACACAGGGCCAATAGATACCCTTTTTAACTGCATTTTAGATATCAAGTCATGGATGGCAGGGAATTTCCTACAGCTCAACCAGGACAAAACAGAGGTTTTAGTAATAGGTCCTGAAGGCCAGACAGAGAAACTTTTACCAAAATTACAAGATTTTAAACCAACACAATCTGTAAAAAGCCTGGGCATGATTTTTGACTCTAAGCTGACTTTTATCCCTCATATCAAAAATATAACAAAAATAGGCTTTTATCCTCTCAAGAACATAGCCAGAGTCCGCACAGAGGTGCTAATGCATGCTTTTATCTCCTGTCATTTAGATTACTGTAATGCCCTGCTCTCTGGTCTTCCCAAAAAGAGTATTGCATACCCCCATCCTGGTAATTTCTCTGCGTGAGAAATACAAGGTGTGGCATGTGAGCGTGTGAACGGTTGAAACGCGTGTGTCTCATGCCCAATGCATGAGACTTGAGAGCCCTGTCTCATCATATCTTTTACCCATTATAGCACTGCAAATTGTTTGTAAATGGTGATAGATACAAACTTTAGAGACTTTGTTGGATCAGCATGATATCCACAATGTGTTTTTGCTGGATTTATATACAGTAAGTGTATATACTGTAAATGCAGGAAATAATAGCCATAGTTTAATATTATTGTCACTGTCTAAATACTCATTGGGTCTTCAGATATGGCCCTTTAAATCTCTCTGTACTAAGACCTGTAACTGGCAGGTAAAGACTTCAGTCAGTGACTGTTTTAATTTCCTATATGTGAGGGCTGGCACCTAGGGTAGGGGCGTCACCCTTTGTAGGCAGGGCCAGGGAGAGCTCTCTTAAGGACAGGTGCAAGCAATCAGTGCCTCTTTGCTCTTTGTCCGAGGCCTGGTAGATGTGTGGTGGGGCTGCTTTGTTTGTGCAGGTAAGGGAGATTTTCAAGACAAACCTTACTGTGTATGTTGTGGGGAATCTAACCAGTACTTTTATACAGAATAGTGGTGTAGCTGTGTTCTCTCGACCCCAGATGCATGCTTTGTAGCCCATGCTGAAGAGGTAAGCCACTGTTTGATCTGGCCCTTAATCTTACAATATTCTAGTATTATTAATGATGTACTCAATTTAACCCCTTAGGACACGGGCAGCCTTCACCTTTCTCCTGTCGAGTCACTGTGTAGAACCAGTCAGCTCCATCAGCGTCAGTGTCCCACACTGCCCCAGAGCAAGAAGATTTAAGGCCAGGCTGCTGCTTTGCCTGGACCGGTGTTCCATGAGGTCCAGCAGAAGTGACTACATCCTGTAGTTTTTATTGTTGTAGACTTTAACTCAACTCGTCCCAAGCTGCTCAGTCTCACATGTCCTTGCTTTAATCGCTGATTTTTATTGTTTTGTGTACATTGATTCTGGTAACTGTGAACCAGAGCCAACCGAGCATTAACCTTATATATTCTTTTCTTTGTTTGTCAGGCAGTGGGAGGATCTGCGGGGAGTTTTTGCGGGGTACACACCCTTCCTGGCATGCAGTGTGGTAGGTCTGAAGTGTGGTGAGCACCAAAAATAGTTTGTAGCTTTGCTTCATTTTTTGCAGTGTCAGTTGCCGTGCTTTGTAGTGCCTTGCAGTGATTTGCAGTGATCACGGTGTGCATGTGGTGGTTGACATTGGGTTCTGCGATAGTATCTCCCCGCGGTGAGTACCCTGCCTGATTACTTTCTCCTAGGTAGTGTATTTTACACTCCTGTTGTCCTTATTCTTATTGTAATCAGTTGGTTCTACTATTTTACAATTTTAAATACTGGTACATTGTGTAGCATTAAAGGTACCTGTCTTAAACTTATCATTGTCTTCTTTTTTTCTTCAGGTTCATTACTGCCCCCCAGCATTGCACCCTTTTTTTTTTTTTTTTTTTTTTTTTTTTTTTTTTTTTTTTTTTTTATAGTAAATGATTTTTGACTTGAATGCACGTCTCTGGCTCTCCTTGTACCTGTGAAATAAATTGTTTGTGGGTTTAGACAGAGACCCTCACATTGGGGTTGGTCACATATAATAATTTTAAAATCAAATTCTCCTCAACATTTCTCTGACTCACTACATTCTGGGTTTCAGTATCAGCTGTGTGTGTTGTTTTGTCCCCTGCTGCAGTATGGACATGCTGTTAGCTAATCTCTCTAAAATAAACAGGGAGTGGATCCGACAGCTCTCTTTTTGCTAACTGACAGCCAATTAGCCCAGTTTCCACATGGAAATTATACACTGTTCTTGGATTGTGACAACATGACATGTTTCACCGTCACACTGCTTAGAAAAGCTCTCTGTTTTGTTTTAATTGCATTGCAACAAGAAGCAGATTTTTAATTAGAGTCTAAGGGGGGATAGAGGGAGTTTTTGCTGTAGCATTTCTTAACATTAAGAAAATGTAGTTTTTAAGAAAGTGGAACGGAAGGTCATATGGTTATGTTTTGGATTTATGTGCTGTCAAACATCATGATTTATTACATCACCAGATAACGTAACTTGAATCTGTGATCTTATCAGTGGCCTTTCATTCTGAAAGTGGAAAACGGCCCTGCATTAACAACACACAGAGCTGTTTTATTACATGTGTGTTGCTTTAGTTGAGACAATGACATCTGATTCAGGAAATCTCATTGGCGTGACTGAGGGCGGGTTGGCACCAATGATTTTCTCAGCAGTCCTTATAGTCCTTTGCAGTCTGTTCTTGCCCTGTTTGATGGCAGACCCAAACCAGACGATGATGGATGTGCATAGAACAGACTGGATTATTCCTGTGTTGAACTGGATTAGCAGCTGTTGAGGCAGGTTGAACTTTCCAAGCAGTTGCAGGAAATGCATCCTCTGTTGCTAACCCTCCTGATAATAGAGGCTATGTTTGAAGTCCACCTTAGGTCCTGGGAGATAGTGGATCCCAGAAGGTCTTTACAGTGGAAACAGTGTTAGTGAAGATGGTGAAAGGGGGTAGTGTTAAGGGGCTTCTTCTGAAATCCATTATCATCTACACAGTTTTGTGTGTGTTCAGCTCCAGGTTGTTCTGACTGCACCATGACCAGCTGTGTCAAATGTCAATGTCAAATGTTATTTTCAATGTCAAATTTTAAAGTGACTCTTCAGCCCCATACAAATTAGCCCAAATATGGTGCAGTGTGAGCATGACAGTACTGTCATTTTATGTCAGTGTGACTGAAATAGTGTATTTCAAGTTATTGACAGACAACTGAAGGTCATAAAATAAAAATAATTTAGCACACCTGTGCAATATTCATGCTGTCTAATCAGCATCTTGATATGCCACACCTGTGAGGTGGGATGGGTTATCTCGGCAAAGGAGAAGTGCTCACTAACACAGATTTAGACAGATTTGTGAACAATATTTGAGAGAAATGGATCTTTTGTGTATATAGAAAATGTTTTAGATCTTTGAGTTGCATTTATATTTTTGTTCAGTGTAATTTGCCTGTCAGAATTCATTAAAGCTAAACTAGTGACACACACACACAATGATTTTAATTCCAGAATTTCACTTCAGATCTGATTAATTACTCTCACACATGACAAAGGAAAACTGAAGGGATTAACATACACAAGCACATATGCGCACACACACATACAGATGGTGAATGAATTCATCCAGCTTGCCTGTTTTTGTTTTTGTTTGAAACTGAAAATGCAACACAACAGAAACGTGTGTGTGTGTGTGTGTGTGTGTGTGTGTGTGTGTGTGTTACACTGAGAGTCAAATGAAAACAAAAGCAGCACATTAATTTTAATACTATTGTTTTAATACTATTGACACTTAGACCAAAGTAACAAAAACTTGACATTTTTCTTACTTTACCTTAAACACAGTGTAACCATACTCTACACAAAAGTTCTGCTTCGCACTTTAGTTGCAATTCTGCAACACACTTGCTCCTTTATGCAAAACACTTGCTCCTGCACACTACACACTACTTCCTAGATAAGACACTTCGTTCATAAATGAAATCTCAGGGTACCTATGGGAAAACACATCCATTCAAAATACAAAACACATTGGGTAATTGGAAATACTTACACACACACCTGAAAATACTAACTTTACTGGACACCAATCAGCCACAAAATAGGCCTCAGCTAAGCAATAGTTGGCTAATGCTCCTTTTGCAACAAAAATTGGCAGTTCTGTGAAATATACAGTATATTACAGTATATAATACTGCACCATTGAGATGTTACAGTACTGTGTGTAGTATACAGTACAGTACTGTAAATACAATAAAGTTCTGTGAAACCCTCAGTGATTATATTGAGATGTTTCAGTACTGTGTATGGTATATACAGTAAAGTGCAGTATATGCATTACTGTAAAAAATAATCAAACCAATAGCAATTTGTGGTTGCATTTTCCTACAGAATGGGTAGAAGGCCTTCTGGGGGTGGACAGCAACACCTGTTCACCCAACAGCAGGAACTTGCCATTGAAGAAATAGTCAGAGCAAACAATGCAATCCATCTCCACCAGCTACAACAACAAATACTTGCAGGCAAGTATTTATCATCATAAATCAGGTAAGCTTTATTTTTGTTTTATTTTCTCTTTACTGCATGTACTGTACTGTAAAGTATAGTACTGTAATGCACAGTATTGAGTTGATGTAATTTGCAACCTTTTAGTAATTCTATTACAGTACTCTTCATTTTTGGTTGTTGTGAAAACCTTTGTTGGAAAAAACATAACAAAAACTGTGTAACAAACAGTGTTGCATTGAGCTTCACAGAATGCTCTGAGAGAATGAATAAAAACAATGAAAATGAAAGACTGCAGTGTTTTAGTACACTAGTGTGTTGCTGCTAATCTGAAAGTGTATTCGTATGATGCAAGTATGTATCATTTTGTCATCAGAGTGACATTTTGACAAAGGATTGTTAGGTTTTGATAGCAGAGTTTCAGTTTGACATAGATGTGAATGCTTTATTTCCCAGTGTTGTGTCTTATTTGCTTGTGTGTAGAGTTTTGACACAGTGAGCCAAGTTTTGCAAAAAGTGTTCAAGCAACGGGGAAAAACTGTAAATAAACTGTAGTTTAACATTAAATGGTTTTAACCTGAGTTTAGTTCATACTTGGGAAGATTATGTTCCTTCACAAAGTCTCTATTAATAAAGTTGTCATCGACCGGGAGGGTGTGCTGTGGCGTGTGAATCATACCTTGCATGTGTATGTGAGAGGCAGAGGATGACGAAATTTGGCTCACCAGCGACCCCCTTTTCACTGGCGAGCCTGGTCTTTTGGCACCCCCGTGCAGTGGCTGATGAAGTGCCCCTACCGGCCGCAGTAGAGACAGCGCTTTTCCCTCATGCGGCGCTGGCGTTCGGTGGGTGTCAGGCTGGTGCGGCCACGTTGCATGGGTTCGTCAGTGGGGAGCGCCGGAGTCCCTGAAACGGAGTGGTCGGAGCTGAGAGGAGCGTAGTCTTGGGAGGGAGGCTGGACTGCAGGGTGCTGTTGTCTTCTTTGAGCTTCCTGTCTTTCCCTAGCCCTTTTCCTTAGCCTATTATCTAGCTTTATGGCCAAATCAATTAGTTGATTTAATGAGTTGCACTCTTCCCGTATGGCTAACTCGTCTTTGATTTCACCATTTAGTCCTTTAAAAAATAAGGCCTGAAGCTCTGCATCCCCCCACCCGCTTTCTGCTGCTAAAATGCGGAAATCTAGGGCGTACTGAGAGACAGGCTGACCTCATTGTTGTGGGTCTAGTAAATGTCCCATGGCCTGCCTCCCTTTTACGGGGTGGTCATTTCCTCAGTGAAAGCCTGATAATTAGGTAGCATTGCACTTGCTTTAATGACTCAGACTCTGCTGGGTTCATGGTGGCCAGACTATTCTGTAAGGTGTGAGAAATCAAGGCCTTGCCCCCGAGCCGGCGGCCCTGCCTCCCTGCACCGAGCCTGCTGAGGCAGAGGGGGAAAGAAAGTAAGGATTATTCAGAGCACAGGTGCCAAAACAGAGACCATGACACAAAAGCCCCAGTGAAGGAGAAGAAATCAAGGAAGTGTACATTGCCCGGGTTGACGTCACCGGGGCCCCACCCTGGAGCCAGGCCTGGGGTTGGGGCTCGCAGGCGAGCGCCTGGTGGCCAGGTCCCGTGGGCGCAGCCCGAAGGAGCAACGTGGGCCCACCTTCCTGTAGGCCCACCACTGGCAGGAAGGATCAGAAGGGGCTGGTGCTATGCAATATGGGTGGCAGTCGTGGGCGGGGGCCCCGATGACCCAAACCCTTGACAACGACTCTGGCTATGGGGACATGGAATGTCACCTCGCTGGGGGGGGGAGAGCCTGAGCTAGTGTGGGAGGTTGAGCGGTATCGGCTAGAGGTAGTCAGGCTCACCTCCACGCACAGTCTGGGCTCTGGAATCCAACTCCTTGAGAGAGGCTGGACTCTATTCTACTCTGGAGTTGCCTGCGGTGAGAGGCGGTGAGCTAGTGTGGGCTTGCTTATAGCCCCTGTGATGTCTTGAGAGGTCGGGAGCTTTTCTCTTGGGGTCCTGAGGTGTGGGTGCAGGGAAGGAAGACAGCCAGGCCAGGTTTTTCAACTTAAATTCACTGTATTGAATTTACAGGACAACTTATTCTCAGCCAATGCAACAAAACAAAGCAGGAATCTTAAATCAAACTGAAGATAACGTCTCCTTTTTCACAAAACCAAAAAAAGGACTACTCTTCCTTTGTTTCTATGCTGTCTCCTTTTTTCCTCTCTAAAACACACTCCTCTCTCTGCACTTCACCTTCACTCGGGCAATCAGCTCATGCCGTTCAACTGGGCAGCAACCCTTGCCCTGACTGCTCTACCGCCCTGGGTTTTGTAGTTCTTTAGTGGCTGCCATGATGGGTTGTAGCCATTTAGAGGGGATTTATCTCCCCTCTATGACACAACCTCTCATGACATCACACCCCCCAGCTCAGCCGCCATGTGTTGGAGTTCTCCCCACTGAGCAAGGGGGTCGGGGATAGGTCTCTCACTGTTGTTTCAGCCTACGGGCCAAACAGCAGTGTCCCTGGAAGGGGTACTGGAAAGTGCTCCAACCGGGGACTCCATTGTTCTGCTGGGGGACTTCAATGCTCACGTGGGTAGCGACAGTGATACCTGGAGGGGTGTGATTGGGAGGAACGGCCTCCCCGATCTGAACCCGAGTGGTGTTCTGTTATTAGATTTCTGTGCTAGTCACAGTTTGTCCATAACGAACACCATGTTCAAGCACAAGGGTGTCCATCAGTGCATGTGGCACCAGGACACCCGACGCCTGAGGTCAATGATCGATTTTGTAGTCGTATCATCTGACCTTCGGCGGTATGTCTTGGACACTCGGATAAAGAGAGGGGCTGAGCTGTCAACTGATCACCACGTGGTGGTGAGTTGGATCCACTGGCAGGGGAAGAAGCCGGACAGACTTGGCAAACCCAAATGTACCGTGAAGGTCTGTTGGGAATGTCTGGTGGAACCCGCTGTCAGGGACGTCTTCAACTCCCACCTCCCGGAGAGCTTCGACCAGATTCCGAGGGAGGTTGGAGACATCGAGTCCGAATGGACCATGCTCTCGACTTCCATTGTTGATGCAGCCGTCCGTAGCTGTGGTGGTAAAGTCGCCAGTGCCTGTCATGGCGGCAACCCCTGAAACCGCTGGTGGACACCAGAAGTAAGGGATGCTGTCAAGCTGAAGAAGGAGTCCTATCGGGCCTGGTTGGCTCATGGGACTCCTGAGGCAGCTGACAGGCCAAGCATGCGACAGCTCGGGCGGCTGTAGAAGCAAAAACTCGGGTCTGGGAGGAGTTCGGCGAGGCCTTGGAGGAGGACTACTGGTTGGCCTTGAAGAAATTCTGGCAAACCGTTTGGTGCCTCAGGAAGGGGAAGCAGCTTTCTGTCAACACTGTTTACAGTGAAGGTGGGGAGCTGTTGACCTCGACTGGGGAAATTGTCGGGCGGTGGAAGGAATACTTCGAGGATCTCCTCAATCCCACTGTCATGTCTTCTGTAGAGGAAGCAAAGACTGGAGACTCGGAGGTCAATTCATCCATCACCTGGGCTGAAGTCACTGAGGTAGTTTGCAAGCTCCTCAGTGGCAAAGCACCGGGGGTGGATGAGATCCGCCCTGAGTACCTTAAGTCTCTGAATGTTGTAGGGCTGTCTTGGTTGACATGCCTCTGCAACATCGCGTGGCAGTTGGGGACAGTGCCTCTGGACTGGCCGACTGGGGTGGTGGTCCCTCTTTTTAAAAAGGGGGACCGGAGGGTGTGTTCCAACTATCAAGGGATCACACTCCTCAGCCTCCCTGGGAAAGTCTATTCCAGGGTACTGGAGAGGAGAATCCGACCGATAGTCGAACCTCGGATTCAGGAGGAACAATGTGGTTTTTGTCCTGGCCGTGGAACACTGGACCAGCTCTATACCCTCCACAGGGTGCTTGAGGGTTCATGGGAGTTTGCCCAACCAGTCCACATGTGTTTTGTGGACTTGGAGAAGGCATTCGATCGTGTCCCTCGAGTCATTCTGTGGGAGGTGCTCTGGGAGTATGGGGTTGGAGGCCCTCTGCTGAGGGCTGTACAGTCCCTGTACAACCAGAGCAGGAGCTTGGTCCGCACAGTCGGACCTGTTCCTGGTGCACGTTGGACTCTGGCAGGGCTGCCCTTGTCACCGGTTCTGTTCATTATTTTTATGGACAAAATTCCTAGGTGCTCCCTCGAGCCAGGACCTTCAGCATGCACTGGGGTGGTTCACAGCCGAGTGTGAAGCAGCTGGGATGAGAGTCAGCACCTCCAAGTCTGAGGCCATGGTTCTCGACCGGAAAAAGGTGGCTTGCTCCCTCCAGGTTGGGGGAGAGTTCCTGCCTCAAGTGGAGGAGTTTAAGTATCTTGGGATCTTGTTCATGAGTGAGGGAAGGATGGAGCGTGAGATTGACAGGCGGATCAGTGCAGCAGCCACAATAATGCAGTCGCTGTATCGGTCTGTCGTGGTGAAGAAGGAGGTGAGCCGAAAGGCGAAGCTCTCGATTTACCAGTCAATCTACGTTCCTACCCTCACCTATGGTCATGAACTCTGGGTCATGACCGAAAGAACGAGGTACTGGATACAAGCGGCTGAAATGAGTTTCTTCCGCAGGGTAGTAGGGCACTCCCTTAGAGATAGGGTGAGGAGCTCTGTCACCCGGGAGGAGCTCAGAGTCGAGTCGCTGCTCCTCCACATCGAGAGGAGTCAGCTGAGGTGGCTCGGGCATCTCTATCAGATGGCCCCAGACACCTCCCTAGGGAGGTGTTCCAGGCATGCACCACTGGGAGGAAGCCCCAAGGAAGGACATGCTGGTGCAACTATGTTGCTCAGCTGGCCTGGGAACGCCTCGGGATCCCCCCGGAAGAGCTAGAGGAAGTGTGAGGGGAGAGGGAAGTTTGGACATCCCTGCTCAGACTGCTGCCCCCGCGACCTGGGAAGCAGCAGAAGAAGAAAAAGAAGAAGAAGAAGAAGAAGAAGAAGAAGAAGAAGAAGAAGAAGAAATATATTTTGGCCCTTCCATTTTCAAAAGTAACATCGTACACACAAATTTTTAAAAATGATTGTTTTCTGTGAAAAAAAACTGCATTTGCGTGTAAACGAGGGGCCAAACCGTATGAAAACATATGCGTTTTCCTTAGGTGTAAACATAGCCTTAAATCCCTGGCAAAAAGATATGACTCTCCTCTAATGATCTCCCTGTGTAAGTGGAATCTAAGAAATTCTCCCCTCCACACATTAGTCCTTTAGAAATTGAAAACATCATCAATCCCTCTGTTGTGTGTCTGAAACTTCCGGCCTCTCTCAATTCAGCCCACTGTTTCCCTGAGTAAACTGGTCTGCTACAGTACATGTTGCCTCCAACTGCAACTCCTTCACCATCCCTCATGATAAATAACCATCCTGCCTAAATTGCTCCTGGAAGTGCATCTGAAAGGCCACAGTATTTGGTGGACTCGGAAGGACATGGGCCTAAGGAGCACTTCTGGGTACCTGGCAAACAAATTCTTGATTCCTTCCTCATTCGTGAGTTCCATGCTGCACATCCTGGATGCCAGTTGGTGCCCATAGAGGGAGGGGTAAATCTGCCCCTGGAACATCACTTGAACTGCAGTAACCTCTCTAGATCCTCTCTGGTCTCTCTGCTTAGCTCATATTTTATCCCATTTGCCCTGTGATCAAATATCACTAATCTCATGTCTGTGTCTGTGCCTGGGTTAACAAGATTATGGCGACTGAATCATTTGACTATGGTAAGGACAAAATATGATTAGGGTTGATAAAGATGTAGCCTCAGGTCTATGATGGGATGCAAACTCCAGTCTCCTGCATAAAAGTATAGGCCTATCTACCACCAAGATCACCACACACATCTTGCTAAATGCTAGATGTGACCTTCCAAACAACTAAAAACATGTTTAGAATGCTACAGCAGTGGAGTTTTCTATTATCAAGGGTTTGACAATAGTTTGAGAGTTAGGGTTATTTGTAATAAGCACAATTTTTCCATGATCTTCACCAGACCATCGTTGCCACAGGCAAATTTTCTAGAAAGCAAGAATTTTAAAATTGGATAAATTACAAGTTTTACATCCAGGGACATTTCCGGGTTCCCTGCTGTCCAGTGTGGCATCACAGTAGTGCTGTCAGTACTGATGAATTGGTCTTGGTGTGGGTATCCTCTGCACAGTTTGTCCTCCATGAGTCTACACCCGACCTGAAGGATTTTATGAACCAATGAGATGAAGTGTGGTTCTTTGACAGGTGCTAGTGTTTTTCTACACTGACGTCATGAAATGTCAATTGAATGTTTTTTGGGATTTTCTGTTGATACCATGGAGGTCTCACTGTCTTTAAACACTCAGTCAGTCTGAGACCATCTGTAGGACCAATGACAATTAATTTCTAACGGCTGTCACTCATGCCCCATGAAAATTAATTATAAGCATAAAAATAAGAAATTTAAATGCAAAGAAAGATGAGGTAACATTTAGAATAACAAAAACATTCAAACTTCTAACACATCATAATCTCAGTGAGTTGGATTTTTTCAGTTGCACTGGGTCCCTGATAGTAGAAAGAAAAGAATGTTTAGGGCTTCACTTTATTTACACAAAAAGAAATCAAAATGAGAAAAGAAACTAAACGTTACAGGAATGAAGAAGACATACTTTATTAACCACCACACAACATGCACATGCCATGCTTCGGTGAACACAACAACAACACACAACATGCACATGCCACGCTTTTTGGTGAAAATGTTCCGTCAGCGAAAATTGAGCTGACGGGTGCACGGGGACCCAGTTCCATTTTGTCACCACTTGGTCAGGTGGTGATCTTCTTGCATGTTTTTAGTGGGGTTTTTTTTTGTGGAGGATACCCCAGGTGAACACGGGGACAACATACAATCTCCACACAGAAAGGCCCCTTTCCTCAAGATAAAGGGCAGCAGGCACCGAAGGTATGGTGGAGGACACGCCCCCCAGTGCCCACAGCACCCCAGGTGGGAATAGAACCCGGGACCTTTTACCTGTGAGGCGACAGTGTTACCACTGTCCACCATGCCACCTAAAAGGGAAACAGAGAAAGTGGGTGGCACAGGATTAGAAGAAAAAAAAAAACAAGAAAAGAATATGACAGACAGGAGGAAGGAAACTAGACGGAAAATAAAATGACGATGGTGATGATGATGATGATGATGATGATGATGATGATGATGATGGGGACAGTGCCAGCAAATATAGAGCCAGGGTTCAGCAGCTTCTCAGAACACTGACTGTGTTCAAACTAAAGATGACTTTGTTCACACTAAACATGAAGCTAAGGTTCTCATCTTATGCGTATTTGAGCATTCATTCTGAATTTCAAAATTGCAGATTAAGAAAGAAAGAAAGAAAAGACTACATCACACACACAAAATATAGTACAGTGAGAAAACAATACCTGATCGTTTTCAAAAATACATGCTCTTTTTAAGGTCACTTTAACTGTCTTCACCTGTGTGTGTTTCTGTTGAAATGTCTTGAAGCCATACAGAATCAATTGACCAATTATAATTTTATCCTTAAAATGACATTCTCTGTATAAAACCTGACATCATTGGAACAGTGGTGTTCCTTTATTGTTCAGCTGTGAGAGAATCTTCAGTGACAAATAAAAAGGGATTTGGGGATGAATAATGAACTGAATGAGTCATCCGACAGCCTGTGTCATCTTGATGACAAAAATGTCACATAAATGTAACCTCATTCTGAGGTTGTAAATCACTGTGCTTCAGATAGAACCAAAAACAAAATACATGAGACTTTTAAGCACTTTAGTTCCAGGTCAGGAGCACCTCATTCAGTAATAAGATGTAGCACACCTGGGTAGAGGTAGAGAGGACAGGAGAGGAAAAGGGACAAACAGCACAGGGAACACACACAGCTGTAGCACCCCCACCCTTAAAACAATAGTTTGTCCCAATGTTCAACGTGGCACTGACGTAGCACATCAGAATTCACTTAGAATTTACCACTACTATTTATTAACTGAAATGGGTGCTATTTACTAGGGCTGTATCTTAAGGTGCCCCACAACATCAAAGCCTTTTGATGTTGGGGGCGCAGCTCGGCTGCTGACTCTCCGTGGTAATTTTGTTGTTAAACTTGAGGTTAACGTGTTTTCTGTCTATGTCTGTAGGAGCCATTCTTCATTTATCTTTTGTGCAAATACCATATTTGACCACAATCAGAAACAGAATCAGAATCAGAATCAGAATTACTTCATTGATCCCCAAGGGGAAATTGTTTTTGTTGCAGGTACTCCTTATGAGAATAAAATTAGAATAGAAAATTAGAGAAGAAAAAAAAAATAATAATATTCATTCATTCATTCATCTTCTATACCCCAATTATCCCTTTCGGGGTTGGGAGGGGGGCTGGAGCCTATCCCAGCTGTCAATGGGCGAGAGGCGGGGTACACCCTGAGCCAGTCGCCAGCTGACTGCAGAAAAATAATAATAATGTGTATATATATATATATATAAACAAAATCTATAGACAAAGACAAAGACATCCTTTATTGTCACAATTCACACACCATGCAGAGTTACCCGATAATGGCATGTGAAAACTCCCTGGACAAATAATATGGCCTGAGCCCAACAGCCAACAGTTCAATGTCCAGCAACAGATATGTTCCTTGATGGTAATGTGACCAGAATTACACCATCGGTTGTTGTTTAGAACGGCGAGCCCCCCTCCTTTACACTTACCGCTCTTGGTGCAATCCCGGTTGGCCTGAACAGTCTGAAAGCCACTGATGGAGACGTTGTCGTCGGGTATGTCCTGATCAATCAATCAATCAATCAATCAAACTTTATTTGTATAGCACCTTTCATACATAAAATACAACTCAAGGTGCTTGACAAAAGATAAAAACAAGGAAAATCTGTACAACGCCCATTCCCAAACACACCCCCAGACACCCACACAAACACACACCCCAATGAAACTGTCGATGTAATAACATGGCAGGGCACAGAGGAACCATGAGAGGAAAAGAAACCACCTATGGGGAGCGCATCCACACTGCAAGGGATCAAAGCCCGCGGCCACAGGGAGCACCGCCGCAACAGAGACCCCCGACCCAGATAGACCGGGGGGACACCACACACAGGGCAGAGGCCCCCAGTCCTCCGGGCCCGAGGGGTCCCCAGGACGACGCCCCGGCGGGCAGACCAGACACGCCTCACAGCGTGGAGGCCCCCCATGAGGAAGCACTGGAGCTAAAACCCAAAATACAATAGAATAAAAGACCTAGAACCATAAAAGACAATAGAATAAAGAGACCTAAAACCTAAAAGACAAAAGAATAAAAGACCTAAGACCTGAAAGTAAATAGAATAAAATGACTTAAAAGCTAAAGACAAACGGTAGGATAAAACAGATCTAAATCAAAAGAGTAAAAGAAATCAATTAAAAGCCAAACTAAAAAGGTGAGTCTTGAGCCTCCTTTTAAAAACATCAATGGTCTCTGCGGTCCTGATGCCCTCTGGCAGGCTGTTCCAAAGCTTCGGACCACAATGGCTGAAAACCACCTCCCCATGGGTTTTGGTCCGAACCCTTGGAACAATTAAAAGGCCGGTGCCAGAGGACCTCAGGATACGCGAGGGCTGATAAGATAAAAGGAGGTCAGATAAATAAGATGGCCCGAGACCATTAAGACACTTAAAAACTAATAAAAGCACCTTAAAATCGATCCTGAAACACATGGGGAGCCAATGCAGCGATTCTAAAACCGGTGTAATGTGCTCCCGCCCTCTGGTCCTTGTCAGCACACGTGCGGCTGAGTTCTGAAGTAATTGTAAGTTATAGATAGTCTTTTTGGGAAGACCAGAGAGCAGGGCATTACAATAGTCTAGATGGCAGGAGATAAAAGCATGCATCAGTACCTCCGTGTTAGCCTGAGAGAGAAACGGGCGGACTCTGGCTATATTTTTAAGATGGTAGAAACCTATCTTTGTTACATTTTTAATATGAGGAATAAAACTAAGCTCAGAGTCGAAAATGACTCCCAGATTCTTAACAGATTCTGAGGGTGTAAAACCTTGTAGTTTTGGTAAAAGCGTCTCTCTCTTGCCTTCAGGACCAATAACTAAAACCTCTGTTTTATCCTGGTTGAGCAGTAGGAAGTTCTCTGCCATCCATGACTTAATGTCTGAAATACAGTTTAAAAGGGTATCAATAGGCCCCGTGTCATCAGGAGACACGGCAATGTAAAGCTGTGTATCGTCAGCGTAGCTGTGGAAGCTGATGCCATATCTCCTGATGACATCCCCAAGGGGAAGCATGTAAAGATTAAAAAGTACTGGACCTAGAATTGACCCTTGGGGCACCCCACACTTCATTTCACGGGTTCCAGAGCAACATGTTTCCAAACTTACATAGAAACAACGGTCTGTGAGATAGGAGTAAAACCAATTAAAAACAGTACCAGAGAGGCCTACCAGGTTTCTGAGTCTGTCTAATAAAATGTGGTGATCTACTGTATCAAAGGCAGCACTTAGATCCAGTAGCACCAGGACTGTGAGTTTTTGTGAGTCCACATTACACCTGATATCATTCAAAATCTTTAAAAGGGCTGTCTTGGTACTGTGGTTCACTCTAAAACCAGACTGGTGTTTCTCTAAAATGTTATTAGTGTTTAAGAAATAGTTTAGATGGTTTAAAACCAGCTTTTCTGAAATCTTACTTAAAAAGGGTAAGTTGGATACAGGTCTGTAGTTATTAAAAATGCTGGGGTCTATATTGCTCTTCTTCAGAAGGGGCTTCACCACTGCTGTTTTGAAGGCAGCAGGGAAGACACCCGTCTGAAGAGAGCAATTCACTATATTTAAAATTTGTTCCTCGAAGAATCCATAAAATGTCTTAAAAAGTGATGTGGGAATTGGATCTAAAAGGCAGGTTGTTGGGTTTACCTGGGAGAAAACTCAACCAAGTGTCCTCACAGCGACCAGGGCAAAACTCTCCAGTGTTTCCTCGAATAAAATCGCCTGTCCAGGTGCGTTAAAAATTACATTCTGATGTGATACAAGACCGGATCTGATGTCATCAATTTTACTTTTGAAATGGTCTGCAAAGTCCTCGCAGAGGGCTTCCGTTGGGTTCTCTGGGGAAAAATTGGTGTTTGTTAAAAGTTCGAAGGTGGAGAAAAGTAATTTTGGGTTGTTTTTGTTATCTGAGAAGAGTTTTGAAAAATGGGATATTCTTACTTGTTTGACTGTTTTATTGTACGATTTGAGTTGTTCACGGAAGATTTCATAGTGGACTGTGAGTTTGTTTTTTCTCCACCTTCTCTCATGCAACCAAGTCTCCAAAAAACACATCAGACTGCACTCCCAGTACTCCCTCTGACTCCTGGTGAGTGCTGTTAGCTCATCCGCCTTATTTGCCAGTGCCCTCAAGTTGCCCATGATGAGAGAGGGGAGACACGGCTTATATCTTCTCTTCTCCATAAACCTCCGTTGTCTCAACCCAGCTCTTTCCCTCCGCTGTTTCTGTCCTCCCCTGCATCATCTGTGTGTTTTCCTCCAGATTTCAGCAGGGATCTTGGATGTTCTGGCTGACAAACCGGCCAGCCTCAGCGTCATCAGCTGATCTCTGGAGTAAACAATGTGACCATGAAGTCCCTGAGCATCGGTGCTCTGTCCCAGTGAGAGTAGCAATTCCAACGTGAGAAAACAGACCAGAACTCTCTCGGCCAACATGTTTGGAGAGGGCACAGCTTCAAGATGACGGTCATAAAAATGCAGGTGGTAATAATAAAGAATAGACCAAAAAATTTGTAAAACTAAGAAAACAAACAGGAGCGACTGCTACAGGCTGCATGCACAGTCGGCGCATGCGCACTCACAGGATGTAGCATTTCTGTTTCTCTTTAATTGGTAACCACCCAGCAGCAGGTGAATGAAATAAGGTATAAATCAGTATGAGTTAGATGGTGGTGGGAGCACAACAGTTCTTACCAACATCCAGAGGACAGCCAGTGTTTTTGAGCTTCAGTTCAGATCAGCTCTCATGGTAACGTTCTGTTCATTTTTTGTTGTTGTTGATGCAATAAATGTGAACATCACCCAAAGGAGAACAGCTTTGCACCGTACTTTGTTTTACCTGGAATTGAGTTAAGTTCAGTCCTCAACCCACCACTATGTGACTAATTAAGTTGATTTTTTTGGATAGTCACCACACAAGTAAGAACTGTTCTGTATGGAGGAAAAAAGGCATTATTGGAAGGAAGCTGCTGCTTGGATCGGCATGGCATGGATCTTGAAAATACCTCCTCTCTTCACCAGACAGTGCTGCAGATAATAAAGGTAAATTAGACACAGCAGATAATAAAAACTGCGTGGAAACTGAGCCTGCGTGAGTGATTTAAGGAAACTGGACTGTGTGACTGTGTTGATGCTTTGGATTTTGGAACTGGATATCATGGATGTTGATGGGATGGAAAAAGTATATGAATTGGAAAGTTAAGTGGAAACTGGATGTATTTACTATCACTGTTGAAAAACTGATATTATTCTACTGCTGACGTCACATGTTGACATATTGACAGTTTGGAAATGAAAGAAAACGCTGATGTTGAAAATGTTATTCCTGAGGCTGCAAAAAGCGATGTTGAAAAAAGAGAGAGAAAATAAACTGCAAAAGGTGTTGCACTTCTATTTGAAAATCTACAAAAGAACCAAAAGTTAAGCGTAAAGCAAGCATCCAAAATCAAACTGCAGATTGATAATCTGTTATCTATCAAAGTAACAACTGATACTTCATGCAGTGTTGAGAAACTGGGTTTAATAACCTGTGATGCTGCTGCTGCTGAAACTCATAACACATTGTTGGAAATACCAATGCCTGAGGAAGATTATAAAAGGCAACAAACATGGTTTGAACAGAAAACTAAAGAAAACATGAATTTCTTGAATGATGTAAATAAATGGTTGAAGGATGCTCAAAAATATTGTGAAAGTGAGTCTGAAAAGGAGGATGAGATACAACCAAGCAACAGTATTTCAAAATGTCTCTTCACCTGGAAAAACTTGGGCTTCATCCAAGTCTAAAGCTTCTACCACAAGTTCTGCATGTTTAAGAATAAAGGCTGAAAGCGCAGCACTAATCCAACACATGGCTGCTCTGGAAAAGAAACATGCACTGTAAGCTCAAGAGGAAAGATAGCAGAGACAAAAGGAGTTTGTTTGCGACCTGCTAAGAGCTTTTCATGCTCTTTCTTTTTGTTCCTGTTTTTTGGACACCCTTTGTTAAATCTTGCTAAGAGCTTTTCTTGCTCTCTCTTTTTGTTACCATTTTTTGGGCACCCTTTGTCAAATAAATCCTTTGTTCTTGCTATCTGCCTGTTCTCCCGAGTCATCTCTGAGTACATCACTGTGAGTTACCTCGTTCTGGTCTGAGTGTGTTCCACACACTTAACACTAAGAGTGATGGAATTTCAGGAAAATATGGCCCACCAAATTTACTACAACAGGACTCCAAACAAGTTGTAAATACATAATATATATATTAAAAAAAAAAAAAAAAAAAAAAAAAAAAAGATACAGTTCTGGACATGCTCTAAATTATCTAACTATTGGTTAGCATTTTTAAAATCTATTTCTGACATCCTAGGTATTTCTATTACTTCTTTGCCACAAATAGCTATTTTTGGGGTACCTCCTGATGAACTTGTAACCACATCTATGCAGGACAATGTTATAGCTTTTGTGTCCTTGATTACGCGTAGAAAAATTCTTCTCTTATGGAAATCCTCCCAGCCACCTTCTTTCAAATCCTGGCTGTCCTGAAAAGTTTTATTCACACTGGAAACCATTACTTGATTATGTCAATAAAGTTCCTGCTACTGAAATGTCCCCATGATTTTACACCTACACCTTGCTCGGTCCACCGACCCTCTGGAAATGACCTTCTACACTCCGAGTGGTTCAGGAACAGTGGGCTAATCTGCTGAACTTGCAGAGATGTAGGCAGCAAACAAACAACTTATGTGACCCCCTCCTTCTTTTTTCTTTTATTTATTTATTTCTTTTAATTAATTTATTTATTTCACAAGGACTTACTATTATTTAAATTGATTTGATTTGTTTTGCTTACATTAACCTGTCGATACAAATGTAAAGGTCTTTGGGATGGGTGAGGTGGGTGTTGGGATATACAGAAAAATGAAAATGTAACTCTCTTCAGATGTATCGTTTATTGCAACTGTGAATCGATAAAAAAAAAAAAAATACATCTGCTCATTTTTTGGTGTCTCAAAGTGTAGCAAAATGTATTGTGAGGGGTTCTGAAGACATTAAAGGTTTTCTGCTAGACCAAATTAGCCTCAGTGGGGAGTTGATCAAACCACGCTCCAGTGCTTAGAAGAAGAAGAAGAAACATACTTTATTTGATCACACACACAACATCATGCACAGTGCACATGCCATGCTTTGTGAAATTCTTATTTCTCTACATTTGACCCATCCATCGTCTGCCTTCTTCCGCGGCAGGCTAGGAGTGGTGGGCAGCGGCGCCCGGGGACCAACTCTCCTCTGTCACCATTGGTCAGATGGTAATCTTCTTGCATGTTTTTTAAGGGGGTATATTTATGGAGAATACCCCGGATGAACACGGGGAGAACATGCAAACTCCACACAGAAAGGCCCCCTTTTTCCTGGAGCAGGCACTGAAGGCATGGTGAGGACACGCCAGCAGCGCCCACAGCGGGATTTGAACCAGGACCAGTTTTACCACTTGTTCCACCGTGCCACCTTAGGCTATTTTTTTCCTATAGGAAATCCTATACTACATCTGTATATTTACCCTAAAATGTAGACACAGATTATACAATCTAGATTAATCCCCATTTTAATCTAAAAGAAATAGTTACCTTTAACAGCCATGTTGCGCAGCCTGGTGTTCTCCATTTTTAAAGCCTTGACTTGGGTCTCAAGATCTTTACTGCCTGCAGGAGATCCTCCACTCAGCTCAACTGCAAATGTGCTGGTTCAACCAACCACCCATTCGAAGGCCTCTTGCCACTGCGGCACTTGATAAAATACTCCTTGTTAAAGTCTTCAGGATCAAAGTCTACGATCCAATTTGCGGGGACTATACTGAGAGCATCTTTATCCTTCCCTTTTGACCAGCTCACCAGTGCAAACTTCATTTTCTCCTCTCACTGCTGAGGCACGCACACAGACTCAGTTTGTTTACTTTCGTTCTAGAATCTCGGTAGCCCCAGAACCAGATTTGTAGAAGTATTGCTCTGGCGCATGGCTTGACTGCGGCTTCACTGTTTTGTTGGAAAATAGACACATAATCACTGTGTATTATTACATTGTGGTAGAGAGACTTGATAACAGAAAATGTTTTGCTGTTGGAAGACAGTGGTGTTACGGGGCAGGAAACAGGTTTTCGATGTGATGAAATTCAACAGGAAATGTATGTTAGTTGATCTGCCACATTATGCTAAACTTTATGCATGTATACCTCCATGTTCCACTATGGAGGACTGAAATGTCATGTTGAGGATGAAATGTAATGTGGGGGAATAAAAAGTGGACTCCAAGAAAAAAATTGTATTTGCTGCTGCCATCTTTTATACAGTACATAACCATATATGGTCCATCCATATGGCTAATGTTAAATATAATGAATGTCATGCAAAATGTGATTTGCAAAATGTGATTTGGAGTTTGGAGCTTGTTTAACTCACAAAAAAATACTTTGTTTCAATAAACATACATGCAATAATGTAATACAGTTTTGTTTGCACAGCAATGTATTTTAAAATATATAAATCAATATATAGCAATAGGATTTCCATTGTAAGGGAATAATACATGCAGCATGGAGGGAAGACTCATGCAGAGTGTTCTCTGCAGATCTCCACAATGTCTTGACTTTTATACTGGCAACAAAAGGACAACTTGTTGTCACATGCACCTGGTAATCATCTTTTTAGAAATATTCCCACTCTTTTGTATATACTTGTTTTTAATTTGAATGCACTTGTCATACTGCTCTTTCTGCTTTATTGGTGCTGCTGCAAATTGGAATTTCCCCTCGCGGGACTAATAAAGGAATATTGTATTGTATTGTATTGTATTGTATTGTATTGTATTGTATTGTATTGTATTGTATAAATCTTTCCTTCAAGAATCATGACCGTTTAGGGGAGTTCACTCATCCTGTTTCTTAGGGTTTATACTATACCATAAATTCCTCAGGTACAATGAATCACACCTTAACCTTCCCCCTCTATCTTGTTTCCCACATTGAATGTCCTTTGACCCTCTTTCTCATCGAAATGAGAAAGGGCCACAAAGACTTTTACAATTCATAGACTGATTCCCAGGATAAGTAAGTCATCTAATTCCTACACCATCCATATATATATATATATATATATAAAAAATAATGTATTGCAATATAAATTCTAGTATATTGCAATATACTTTTGTTTCCTAAGGGTTATCTGAGGTTTACACTCAGCAAACCATGCCAGTTACAAGACACAACATTATAACAGAAAAGGATCTCAGAAAATGGCCTTATCTGCAAAAGATTAAAGTTCCCAAGCTTGATGCTGGAGTGGATTTGTTGATTAGCACAAACTCCCCAAAGCTTTTGGAACCTTGGGAAATCATCAACAGCCGTAGCAATGGACGCTATGCTGTTCAAACTCTATTGGGATGGGTGGTGAATGGCACACTTAGAGGAAGTGGAAGTGATACAGGGAAGATTGGCTGCCCTACTGCGCCAATGCCGGCCGTTTCGCCGAGTGACCGCGCCACCCCCTTGTCGATACCTTCCCCAGTCACGCACCGCCGAGCACCTCGATTTTCGCCCACTCTTTCTATTTTTACCGAATTTCCACTCGCCCATTTGGAACAAGACGTCTGGGGAGGGTGGGTTTTGGGAGGAACCCGACGTGGGCCCTTTATTCAAATGAGCCATGCGGTCGGTAAACACGGTGCCCTTTCCCTCTCAGTCCTGTCTGCAGGTTCTTTGTTGTAATGTATTTGACTGACTGAACGCAAATAAATACATATATAAATAAATGAATAATGAATGAATGAATGAATGAATGACTTTTTTGTTTTAAAAAGGTTTTAATCACAATGACTGACTTTTCTGTTTTAAAAAGGCTTTTAAACACTCAAACATTTTAAAGAAACACTCAAACATTTTAAACATTCAAACACACACACACACACACACACACACACACACACACACACACACACACAGCATTCCCACCACCGACCATGTGTTTCAGATGTTTTCCTTTCTTTTACAATAAAATGTGCAAATGCTTTGTTTGTTATGTGATCATCGTGACATCAGAATGTGGAGATTCATCCAGAGACAAAGTTGACAGTTTGGCACAGGCGGCCTGGTTTTATTTTAAGAACCCAAAGCTCATCAGTCCATGCAGGCTGGGACAGTCAGAGCAACAATATTTACAATATTTACAGAGTTATTGCCTGCTGGCAGGCCGTGGGACAGGCTCTGGGGCAGGCCGAGGCACAGGCTGTTGGGCAGACTGAGGGACAGCCTGAGGGAAAGGCCGAGGGAAGGGCCGTGTGGCAGGCTGAGGGAAGGGCCATGTTGCTGGCTGAGGGACAGCCTGAGGGACAGGCTGAGTGACAGGCCGTGTGGCAGGCAGGATGGCAGCCTGGGTGGTGGCTTGAGTCTGCAGAGTAAGACATGGCTGTCAGAAATAGGTGATCTCTCCAAATGTAACAGAAACACACAAAAGCAATCATGTTATCACAGTGACATCAAATTGATGTGTGAAGCACGACATGAGGTCACTGACCTTTGGGCACAGAAGGCCCGTGACAGAAAATTCCTTCACACACTACTGCTGCTGCTGCTGCAGTAGCATTTATTTGAAAATGCTGTATTTTACAGAATTAAGGAAGTATTTCACAG
Organism: Chaetodon trifasciatus; assembly: GCA_037975065.1. Taxonomy (NCBI): domain Eukaryota; kingdom Metazoa; phylum Chordata; class Actinopteri; order Chaetodontiformes; family Chaetodontidae; genus Chaetodon; species Chaetodon trifasciatus. Next base: position 1,380,077 of record JBBMOE010000065.1, on the reverse strand, counting down.
AATTTACCGAATTCCTAGCACTTTAATTTCTCCATATCTATCTTACTGTGCTATTAAATGTAAGAGCACGGTGACTATTATGTCATGTATTAATTTATACACCAATACAAATACCAAGAAAAGCGAAAATAATGACTTGGTGGCCAAAGAAAAAAGAAAAAACGTCGTTTAGCATTATTGCGGAAACCTTTACGCCATTCATCCGTTTAACCGGCGCCACTGTCGCACACAGGACATTGGCAATGGCTGCCTGTCGCCGTTAATTTCATGCTAATGTTGGTTGGCAAAACGCCGCTTTATTCACCTTTGCTTCTCCGGTAAAAGATGCGTGAAATGTCACGAGCCGCGGTGCCTGGGGTCAAGGCCGTAGTCGCTGGGCAGCGGCGCATGTGGGTGACCAATGAGAGAGCGAGAAATTGAAAGTAGGACAGCGAATCAGACATTGCTAGAAAATTGTGAGATGCTGATTGGATTTTGACAAAAAAGTAGGACAGCGAATCAGACATTGCTAGAAAATTGTGAGACGCTGATTGGATTTTGGCGAAACAGGCCAATGAGGAGCCGTTGAAAGTAGGACGAAAGTAGGACAGGGATCAGCGAAGAAAGTTATTCCGTGGGCGCAATGTCAAGGGAGGATATAAGATTTCTCGAGATTATTGAAAAAACAACTCATCTTGAAAACAACCACTACTGTGTTGACTTACCCTTTCAGGTTGACAGTGTCATAATGCCTAACAATCGGTGCGTTGCTGAACGTGTCATGAGCTTGAAAAGAAAGTTTCAGAGGAGCAAGGAATATCATCATGAGTATGTACACTTCCTTAATGATGTTATTAAAAATGGTTACCAAGAAGAAGACATTAAGAGTTGTGTTCGATTGTGGAGCAATTTACAAAGGCACCTCCTTGAACAGCCAGCTGTTACAGATGGTACAAGATGTCACTGCTGCGTCTGCAAAGAGAGGCTTAATAGTTGAACAGTTATAGCAAGTATCCATGAAGAAGATCGTTCTAAAGCATCCAAAGAGCTGAATTTGGATAAAGACAACCTACCTGTGGAAAGAACTCTCGGTTTGCACTGGTGTGTGGAATCGGACATGTTCATGTTCAAGATTGCACTTGAAAATCGTCCAGTCGCCCAATGGAATCTTGCCAGTAGTTCATTCCATCTATAATCAGAATCAGAATCAGAATCAGAAAAAGCTTTATTGCCAAGTACAATTTTACACATACAAGGAATTTGCTTTGATGAGGTTGGTGCATGACACATCTATTAAAGAAGCTATTAAAAAAAGTAAAGTATAACAATATAAATATATATACACAAGTCTGTTTTTTTTTTTTTTCCGGAAGCACTGTCAGTTTTTTCAGAAGGAAGTCCAAGCAGGGCGTTAATTTAATGCATAGGGTTATGGCAATGTCAATGTGACACGGTGAGGCAGAGGTGGAGTGTGAAGAGTGTCGGGGGGGAGGTTCCGGGCCTTGTTGATAAGGCTGACAGCAGATGGGAAAAAACTTTGTGTGGCATGAGGTTTTGGTCCTGATGGACCGCAGCCTCCTGCCAGAGGGGATTGTCTCAAAGAGTTTGTGTCCGGGGTGGGAGGGATCAGCCACAATCTTTCCTGCACGCCTCAGGGTCCTGGAGGCGTACAGGTCTTGAAGAGACGGGAGACTGCAGTTGATCACCTTCTCTGCAGACTGGATGACACGCTGCAGTCTGCCCTTGCCCTTGGCGGTGGCAGCAGCGTACCAGATGGTGATGGAGGAGGTAAGGATGGACTCAATGATGGCTGTGTAGAAATGCACCATCATTGTCTTTGGCAGATTGAATTTCTCCAGCTGCCATAGAAAGTACATCCTCTCCTGTGCTTTCTTGATGAGCGAGCTGATGTTCGGCTCCCACTTGAGGTCCTGGGAGATGATAGTTCCCAGGAAGTGGAAAGACTCCACAGTGTCAATAGTGGAGTCACAGAGGTGATGGGGGCAGGTGAGGCTGAGTTCTTCCTGTAGTCCACAACCATCTCCACTGTCTTCAGAGCATTGAACTCTAGGTTGTTCTGGTTGCACCAGGTCACTAGATGGTCAACCTCCCACCTGTAGGCGGACTTGTCGCCATCAGAGATGAGTCCGATGAGGGTGGTGTCGTCCGCAAACTTCAGGAGCTTGATGGACTGCATCATCTACAGACCTGTTGGCTCTGTAAGCAAACTGCAGGGGGTCCAGGAGAGGGTCGGTGATGTCTTTGAGGTGTGAGAGCAAAAGGCGCTCAAAGGACTTCATGACCACAGAGGTCAGGGCGACAGGTCTGAAGTCATTAAGTCCTGTGGTCCTTGGCTTCTTGGGAACTGGGATGATGGTTGAAGACTTGAAGCAGGCTGGCACGAGACATGTCTTCAGTGAGGTGATAAAAATGTCTGTAAACACTGGAGATAGCTGATCAGTGCAGTGCTTCAAGGCGGATGGGGAGACAGAATCTGGTCCAGCTGCTTTCCGGGGGTTCTGTGTCCTGAAGAGTTTGTTGAATATGGATATGGCACTGTTTCTTATCTGAGATTGGAAAGCATCTCTAAAGAAGTAAACATTGCTTTCATGGTTGGAAAGTCGTGAGTTGCTCCCTTGAAACAAACCATTATACCCAGGCTTGAAATTACAGCTGCTGTATTAGCTGTCAGACTGGACAGGATGATTAAGTAGGAGTTCTGAACTGGAATTTGACCAGTCAGTTTTCTGGACCGATAGCACAACTGTGCTTAATTAATTTCAAGTTAAACAAAGAGGTTCCACACATTTATAGCAAACAGAGTGGCTATTATACGTGAAGCTACAGAGGAGGCCCAATGGAGATACATAGGATCTAAGCAGAACCCAGCTGATGACGCCTCGAGAGGACTGTCAGCTGATGATTTTCTAAAATATGAGCAATGGCTCAAAAGACATAAGTTTCTGCTGAATGATGAGAAGGACTGGCTAAAACATGAGGTGAACAAACTTGCCATCACCTTGGATGACCCTGAGGTCAAACAATGCACCCTAGTTAATGCTTGTGTTGTTGAGGATGCATCCAATGGTGCAAAAAAACTTCTCAGCTATTTTTCAGATTGGAAAAAACTGAAAACTTTAGTTGCTTTGCTTTTGAAATTTAAAGATCTACTTCAAGAGCTAAGAAAACAAAGTAAATCAACTCATGAGCATTCATGCAATAACAACAAAAGGCAGCAGAACCACAAAGCAAAGTTAAAAAAAAAGTTCAAAAGTTCAACCATTGACCCGGGATGATTTACACAATGCATAATTGGCCATTGTTCGCCTCTGTCAACAACAAAGATTTCAAAAGGAACTCTCTCTCCAGGAGAAAGGAGCATCATCTGTGCAGAACAACAGTGACATCTACAGATTGGATCATGTACTCCAAGATGGGCTGTTAAGAGTAGGAGACCGCTTGAGGAAGGCATCCATGCCTGAGGCAGTAAAACATCCCATAATTCTGTCTAAGGATCAACCCATATCTAAACTTATTTTACAACACATTCACAAGCAGGTCGGTCATGCTAGACGTAATCACATGATATCTGTTCTTCAAAAAACCTACTGGATTACAAATGCAAACTCAGCCTGCAGAAAAATCATTGCTGACTGTGTCTGTGCTGCTGCTGTCTTCAAGGGAAGGTTGGAGAACAAAAAATGTTTGACCTTCCAGTTGAAAGAATCTTGCCAGACTTGCCACCATTTACTAATGGAGGAGTGGATTATTTTGGACCTATTGAAATGAAGATATGAAGTGGTCTTCACATACATGACGAGCCGAGCCGTACGTCTTGAAGTAGCCCACTCACTTACTACAGATTCATGTATAAATGCCATTCGACGGTTTATGTGTCGATGTGGATAAGTCTCCAACCTCAGGTCAGAATATGGTAAATATTCAATATTCAAATTTTGTTGGAGCTGAAAGAGAGCTGAGGGAAGCTCTCAGAGACCTGGATCATAGCAAAATACAAAGTGCATTAGCAAGAAGAGGAATAGAATGGACATTTAATCCCCCTGCAGGATCTAATCATGGTTGAGTATGGGAGTGGGTCATTCGCCTCACAGGGAAGGGGCTGTACATCCTCAGACAGCAAACCGAAGATGATGAGAATTTTTGTACTGTTCTCTGTGAGGTTGAAGACATTTTTAACAGTCGCCCAATTACTAAACTGTCTGATGACCCTAACGATCTGGAAACACTTACACCAAATCCCATTCTGCTGTTAAAGGCCAAACCACTTCTTCCTCTTGGACGTTTTCAAGAAAATGACTTGTACATTAAACAGAGATGGAGACAAGTCCAGTACCTGTCGGATTTATTTTGGAAGCGGTGGGTAAAGGAGTATCTTCTACTGCTCCAAGAGAGGCAAAAATGGATGAAGCCACAAGGGAAATTCTCTGTTAATGACATCATTGTAATCATGGACCTCTCCGCTCCATGAAGTTCATGGCTACTGGGCAAAGTGACCAAAACCTATTCTCTGCTTTTAACTCAATACTCACTCCTCCACCGCCTTCACCCTCAACTGGGCTCACAGCAGATCAATTTGCTTCCTTCTTCACTGATAAGGTTTCGACCATCGGCAACCAGTTCTCTGAGCCTGACCAACTCAGTAGGATACCACCAGTTAACAAAGCCTCACTCTCCTCATTTTCCCATGTCACCGGCGAGCAAGTCTCCAACCTTCTGCTCGACTGTCACCCCACCACCTGTCCACTGGACCCCATATCCTCCGACCTCCTGCAGGCCAACTCGCCCACACTTGTCCCTGCTGTAACCCACATGATCAACTCCTCACTTACAATGGGTGTGTTCCCCACTGCTTTTAAACAAGCCCGAGTAACCCCACTGCTAAAGAAACCTACCCTCGACCCAGCTCAGATTGAAAATTACAGGCCAGTTTCACTCTTCTCTTTCCTCGACCTACCTGAACTCCCTCATTCAGGTTTATGCTCCCTCCCGCTCACTACGCTCTGCCCAGGAACGGCGCCTGGTGCTGCCACCGCCAAAAACCCCTAAGTCTCTAGCTAGACTCTTTTCTTCTGTGGTTCCCAGGTGGTGGAACGAGTTACCAAACTCCATTCGTTCTGCAGAGTCCCTTGCAATCTTTAGAAAAAGACTAAAGACCAAGCTGTTTACTGAACACCTTGTTCTTTAAAAAAAAAAAAAACCTCTATCGACTCCATGCACTTTTTGTACTACTTAGTAGTATTGTCTTGTAGCACCTATGTCCAGTTGGACCAGAAAGTTGCGTTTGCACTTATTCTTGTTGTTCTCTCCCGTCTAGAACCTTGCTTGTGTTGTATGAAAATCTCATATGTATGTCACTTTGGATTAAAGTGTCTGCCAAATGACAAATTGTAATTGTAATTGGGGTTGCCGCCCGGCTGCTGACCCTGTGCTTCTCAGCGTTTGTCCGTGGTAATTCAATTCAATCAATTCAATTTTAGTTGAATAGTGCCAAATCACAACAGAAGTTGTCTTGGGACACTTTCTATATTGTACAGGCCAAGCTCTTTTATCTACAGAGACCCAACAATTCCCTCATGAGCAAGCACTTGGCAACAGCAGTGAGAAAAAACTTCCTTTTAACAGGCAGAAACCTCAGGGAGAACCAGGCTCGCCGTGGTAGGACATGAAAGCATGCAGATGGAGAGGGAGAGAAGGACAGAGGAACTCGGTGTATCTTTGGAGGTCCCCTGACATCTAGCAGCATAACTAGGGGCTGGTTCAGGGGAAGCCTGAGCCAGCCCTAACTATAAGCTTTATCAAAAAGGAAAGTTTTAAGCCTACTCTTAGACTGATTTATTAAAACTTCTTTAAGCAGCTTAGTTGGGATGGGGTCTAGAATACAGGTTGATGATTTCAAAGGCAACCAGCTTCGCTATTCATCACATACTCAAGGGAATTTCTTCTCACCCTCAGAGATAAAGCTGACCCTGTGGACTTTAACCCTGTATTACCTGTCCATCATGTAAAAGTCCAGTGCAGGAAAAGAAAGAAAAGAGGCTCTAGAGGGGGAGTCGCAACAGGTTGAGAAGGTGAGGAAGGAGACACCTGCTTCCCACTATGGCTCTGTCAGACGTCAGATCACTGAACAATGAATTGGATGAGTTCACAACACACCTCTGTTTTGATGAGGATTTTCGGAGGAGTAACTTGATCTGCTTTACTGAGACATGGATTCACGAGGACAGCGCAAGTATCAACATAGAAGGACATACAGTCGTAAGGACTGACCGTGATAAGGTGTCATCTCATAAATCCATTGGAGGAGGACTCTGCATGTTTATTGACAATTCCTGGGCCACACACAAGTGCTACAGAGAGTGTGCACCAGAACACTACGAGTTGCTGTCTGTTTCTATCAGACCATCTACCTACCACAGGAGTTTAAGCAAATGACTATTATTCTTGTCAGACAAGTCAGACATGAAAACCCACTCCTGAAAATTGTACAGCAATGGTCTGACGAGGGCAAGGAGGAGCTCAGACATTGTTTTGACATGTTTTTTGATGTATGCTTGGATCCACATGAATTGACAGACACAATTACCTTATATATTAGATACTGTGTAATGTGTAGAGGAGCTGTCATTAAAACCACTTCTCACATGAACTGCAAGCGGTAGGTAAGTTTTCCATGATTACTTTGGTCGGTTTCGGTCAAGTTTTCTCCATTTGTTGACTTTGACTTAAGTTCTGAAGGGTTTCAGACACAGACATCTGGTAGTCTCTCGGTGGGAGCAAAATAGCGGAGAGCCTCCGTCCTCACTTACATTACATCGTGTGTGTGTGTTCCGTGAATTTTAAAACGAGTCCTCCTGTACAGTTACAAAATTAAACATCCATTTATCATTGATTGACCAGCAGCAGCAATGCTTTATTCCCTCATTCAGCAAATAAGTCTGTTAATAGTGGAAGCTCTCTGTAGCAGCATGAGTGGGCATGTGAACACTCATCCAGTCATGTGGTTAATGTATTTTGGTGTTCTCTACCTGTCAGGCGAAATGAAAAGAAAAATTACTGCCTACTTCAGCAAGTGTAGTAAAAAAGTTGAGAAGGATGAAAGGAGGGACAGTCAGAGAAGAGAGAAGATCCACACATACGGCACGCTGTGACTGCCTGCGTATGTGTGTAGGTTTCTGCCTTCTGCAGACAATCACCTATGTGCTATATGTTATGATGCTTAATGTACCTGTGTGTACTTTCTGACAGTTTCAACATTTGTGTTTCAGAAAATGTCACCACAGAATCCACTCAGGGCTCCTCACAAGGTAGGTAGTATGCCCACCGCCACCATTTACTTTCTGTATTGTAATTAGTCATTGCATTCCAAGTAACAATGCTAGGTAAGTATAATATAATCTAAACCTGACATGACCAAATACTACTATTAATATTTTATCTCGTGTTTTTCAACTCACAGGAGTCAACAGACTGGACCCTCCACAGCAGGAGACGGTGAACAACCCTACGGTGACTGAGCCTCCTGCAGGTATATAAATTAGGAATGTAACTAATAATCAATTTAATAATTAATTAATCTGTGGATTTTTTAAAAAAGTTAAATCAGTTTTAATTTCCATCTCTTTATTAAAGACCAAAACATTATTTCAAAATTTCAAAAAAGTGCACAAATCTCAGGCTGCTGCTTGAACATTCCTGAGCTGTTAATAAATTATTTATAAAAATAGTTAAAGAAATAACATTGTTAAATGTTGATACACAGCATCAGCAGCTAAATGTTGATGGCAAATAATTTTAAGTTTTAACAGGCCATGAACTAACATAAAACTAATTGTTAAAAGGATTTGTTTCAATATTAAAACTTGTTCTTTACACATATGCTACAAACTAAGTAAAAGGGATCTTAAATGACACTATCACACAGACTCTCACATTCACAGATGCGCACTCACAGACTTATGCTCAGACTCACACACCAGTCACACGCTAAGACTTTACTCTTGCTGTTTGAAAATACCAGGGCTATATTGGCACTCTCTACTTTTCTTCTATGGTGTTTTATGACAGTTTGCAACAAATACATATAGACATTGATCTATGTATATAGAAATGTTTGATGACATGGTTGAATGTCTTATAGTGTTTTTTCTTGTTTTAGACATCTCCAGATCAAGGGCCGATGCACCTGTCCAGCCACGACTAAAGGTTTTCCCAAGGACAGCCTTTGGAGATAGGCGAAGAATGTTCAATGCCTCATGGTACACTCAGCACACATGGATTGAGTACACCTAGTGCAAGGATGCTGTTATTGTTACGCCTGTAGAAACTTTAGCATTCCAAACACAGATAACACTTTCACAGATGCAGGCTACAAAAACTGGAAGAAAGCCATGTTCATGTGGAGGCTTTGCTGCTCATGCCAAATCTGAGGTGCACATCAATGCCATGTCAGCTTGGAAAGATTTTGAGAAAATTGGTCAAGACACTCTGATGAAATCAATGTCACAAGAGTACACAAATTTGGTACAAGAAAACGGCCATTACATTAAATGTGTTGCTGAAGTGTTATTGTAAACTGCCACTCAGAATATATCACAAAGAGGCCACAGGGAGACTGAAAGTGATGACAACCAAGGAAACTTTCTAGCTATTTTAGAACTCCTTGCATAGCATGACACGATTGTTGAAAAAAAAAAATTAAATGGGCTGCATAATGCCAAATACACTTCACATCAGATCCAAAATGAAGTTCTGGATGTGTTAGTGGAAATGGTGCGCTCCACCATTATAAATGAAGTGAAAGAGAGCGAGGTCTTTGCCCTTTTAGCAGATGAGACCAAAGATGTTAGAAAGACAGAACAGATGTCTTTTGTGTTCAGGTACTACTATCGTGGTGAGGTGAAGGAGAGCTTTTTGCACTTTGAGGCTTTAGAACAGCTTGATGCTGCTGCTTTGACCAAGAGGATAATAAATATACTTGAGCGCCATGGCCTGGAATACAAAGAAAATCTAGTTGGACAGGCATACGACGAGGCATCTGTTATGCGGGGGAAAAACACTGGCGTTCAGGCTCGCCTGAAGTAGTTGGCAAACAAAGCCTTCTATGTACATTGTAATGCCCACTGTTTAAACTTAGTGCTTGTGGACACTGTGAAAATCACCCCTGAGGTTGAAAATTGCTTTACTGTGGTGCAGAAGTTGTACAATTTCATGTCAGGTTCATATGTTCACCCAAAATGGCTGGCTGTGCAGAAACGATTGTATGAAGGAAAACCAACAAAGGAACTCCAAAAATTAAGTGACACACGCTCCCAGCCATCATCTGTCTCCTTGAGGAGTTAGAGCTAAATGAAACTGGTGACCGATCAGTGGAGGCACGAAGCCTGATGGCATTATTAGATGTACAGTTTGTTGTACTCCTGGTCATAATCACCAAGCTTTTTAGTGAGGTTAAAGGCCTGTCAGAAGCACTCCAGTGCCAAAACCTAGATTTAGGTCTAGCTGTGGATTTGGTTGAGGCACTGGTGCATAATCTGCGCATTTTCAGAAATGAAGAGCACTTTGATAAGCTGTGGACGATTGTCACTGATGTAGCACAACAGTGCAACATAGAAATAGAGTCCATGAAAAGAAAAACACTGCTCATGCACACATACACACATCCACCCTTGGTAGGCGTTCTGAAAAAAATAAGGACACTTTCAGAACTGTGATTTTTTACCAAACCATTGATGTGATGCTGAGTGGGATTGACAGGGGGTTTTCAAAGCCAAACTGTGCAGTAATGCTTGGTATTGAAGCCCTAAACCCCAAAAGCAACACATTCTGTGATGAGGAAGCACTGATGTCATTTGCAGCCCTTTATGACTGCAATACAGATGATCTGTCACATGAGCTACATCAGTTCAAGAGGATACTGGATAGAAAAATCCAAGCAGGCATTGAAAAGCCCACAAGCATACTGGATGTGACAAAATTCCTTGAGCCATGTTGTGAAGTTTTTCAGGAGTTCAGGCTGTGTAAAATTGCTGTCACAATCCCTGTGAGCACAGCTTCATGTGAGAGAAGTTTCTCTGCACTTGAACTCATTAAGACGTATTTGAGATCCACAATGGGTGACGGCAGATTGAGCAACTTGGGTGTACTAAGTGTAGAGGCAAGACATGCAAAATCCCTAAACTTGGATGACTTTGTGAATCACTCTGCCCACTCTAACCGCAGAATACACCTTTCATAGGATTGTGGCTTACAATTATCATTTGCCAATGTGTAATGGTGAATGTCAGCCTATGTTGGTGCCCCTGAAAGACATGCATAGCCAGGGCAGGCACACATACAGACAGGCACAGAGAGAGACACACGCACAAGGCAAATATGGATTCCTTTGTGTTGCTATTTTACCTCTGCCCAAAGTAAAGTGGATTTCATAGCTTTTGTTCTGAACTCCATGAGAATTTCTTTGTTTTTGTTGATTAATGTATACTATCTTTTACAGATAAATAAATGTATACATTTATTTATGACTTCATGATTGACATGTATTTTGTTCTTGGGAAAACAAGACATTAAAAGAAGAAATTTAGTGTATCAATCTAGGACAGTAGGAACAAGCTGTTATAAGTTTATTAATATTTACATTTGTGAAGATTTCCCATTAACAATCTAATTCATAGGAATGGTGACAGGCCTACTGTTATAAAGTCACACTAAAACAATTAATAAATAAAAACAACTACAGTAACAATCATAATAATGAAAACAGTCATCTAGACATTTCAGGTATCAACTTATTGCCATCCCTATGTGAGTAATGGTCTCACCTTGGCCACCCCAATGAAAAATTTCTCGCTCCGTCACTGCTCAGACCAGCTTGTTTTAAATACTGGAGAACCACGAGGCTGTGTGTTGTCACCTCTGTTGGTTTCAATTTATAAATGTCATGACTGTGAGTAGTAGCAAAGTTCATGCTGATGACATGGCCTTGGTCGTATTTGTAATATGTAATAATGTCACACATGTCTCCCTATTGCAGGACTGGTGTCAGGCCAGTAACTTGGAAATTAACGTGGCCAAAACAAAGTAACTTAACAGTAACATGATTTTACTTAACAATCAGCCTGTAGAGGTAGTGAACCAACACAAAACACAAAAAATAAACAGAAAACACACTTAAAAGGGTTGGAAATGAACAAAGAAAAGTGCACTCAAAAAGTGAGTGGAAAGAAACAAAGAGAGTTTCGATGAAATGGGTTATTGGCACACGCTGACAAGGCGGCACACACTGGCGAGGCTTGCAGACAAAATTGAAACACAGAGCACAAGGGCAATCCAAAACAAACTAAACATTAGCACAACTCACGAAGAGAGGAAATAGCAAAACATAGTACTCACACTGAATTAACAAAGACAACACCAGGGATTCAGGACAATCCGGCAACAGGTAGGAGAGAGCTCTCCCCCTTTATCCTGGGCCTTAATCAAGGTCATGCACATCGGGTGTGCACCTGAGAAGGCAGAGCTGTCTAGCTTGGTGTAGAGACACACTCAGCTAGACAGACAGGGGAAAACACACAGACAACACATAACACTGGGAAAAGGGAAAAAGAAACACTAGGAACAGACAGGTCTCCAGGATCGTAACACAATTGGGAGAATGACAGACAAACTGAGTAGTGAAGAGAGAAATCAGAAGTAAACAACACTTATTGACATGGTCATTTGTGAAAATGGTGAGACGAGCATGCTGACTGTGAGAACATTAAAGTGGATCACTGTGGCACCAGGTTGAAATTGGGAGGTATCAAACCCTATTGATGCATGTGGCAGGAAAGCACCCAGTGGCAGAGATCTTCACCAAATCATGACTGGTCCATGCAGTGACAGGTCATGAAGTTGACCATGACAGCTTTGGGGATTTAGGATCCAAGCTGGCTTAACCAGCAATTTCCAGACAAAATTAAAGAAGATGAGTGTGTGCAGATGTTCCTACATGTATTGCAGTGTAGATGGAAGGAAGAAATAGGATTCCCATCACATGCTAGCACAACCACAGAGAACTTGTTCAAGCTGATTGCCAAGAAAAGCATGCCACAGCCAGTGTAGAAATGCATGGACAGCATGGTGGGGCTGATTAAGATGGAATGGGCATTGTTAACTGACGACAGTGTGCACCATGTTGCACAACATAGACAGGAGAAAAGAGAAGCAGAGGAGCAAAGCAAACAAATGACCAGCAAACTCACTCAATTGCAACTGGGGGAGCTATCCAAGCAAAAGACACACAACAATGCAGTCAGAGCCTGAGAGCATATGCTGCCAGGAGGTGCCACAGGTAACATTATCTTTACCTACACTCATGATTACAGTATATGATTGCAGATAACATACCGGCTGCAGCAGCTGGATGAAAGGCCTCCATGCATGATCAACTATCCAGGTTTAACCTGTTTGGCTAAATGTGTTCTCGCTGCAGAGAGACGAAAAGAGAAAAAAGCATAAGGGTGCAAACGGTTCTCTGGACCCGCATTTTGAGACAGGACAGCCCCCACACCAGTATCTGAAGCATCCACCTCAACAATAAATTGTTTACTTGGATCAGGCTGCACATGCACTGGAGCCATGGGGAAGAGCTCCTTCAACTTGTTGAAAGTCTTGTCCGTCTCAGCTGACCAGCTAAACTTCACCTTAGAAGATGTTAGCTTAGTCAACGGTGTGACAATCTTATTGTAGTCCTGGATGAACTCCCAATAGAAGTTTGCAAACCCCCAAAAACGTTGCAACTTCTTACGGGTCTCCAGGACAGGCTACTGCTCCACCGCCCTCACTTTTTCTGTGTCAACTTTAACGCTGCTTCCCTGACTGACAAAACCAAGAAATGAAACAGACTTGGCATGGAACTCACATTTTTGAGCGTGTGCTGGACATGGGATTCGTTTCCTCAGCAGAATGAGAAAAAATCAGGATGTCATGACCAAAACTAATATGTTCACACAATGGGTGAGAGAACAGTCCTTATCTTTTGCATCCGAGTTACGCAGAAAGCCATTCAAACTCCATGAGTCGCCTAAGCAGAGAGGAGACGTGAGGATTGACCGTGTTGTTCTTCTTCTCAGTCACCTTCCCACTTCTTTGGCTGACCAGCTTTGCTGTCTTGGTGCCACTGGTTGGGTTGATTCCAACAAAACATCTAAAATAAGAAAATAACAAAACTTCATGAAAAAACTGTGCTCACAGCTGCTCTACAAGCCAGCAGAATCAATCAGGTCATACAACACAAGCCCATCATTTGACCTTCCATGGGCAAAACTGCAACAAAAACTATGCTGTTTATTATTTTTCATTATCATTTCATTTGTGCAGTCCAGGCACTTAGGCAAGCTAAAATAGAAAATACCTCTGCCATGCAATGACTCCACGATGTAGAGTCATAATGGTTAAAAAGGTAGTTTGTATTTCTTGCCACAAGACTGTACATTAATAACTTAATAAGTTCACATTATTGTGACTGGGTGGAGACAGGGAGTTGGTTTGTATTACAGTTGATGGATTAAAAAAAAACTCTTACCAAAAAGACTAGTTATTGCAATAAGCAACAGTAATTACCAATAACTGAAATAAATATGTTAACTAAAAAATCATGGTGAAAGGATTTTGATAGGAAATGGACAAAATTGGACTTAGACATGTTGAACATTTGTTTCATACTTTTCCAGCATGTCCAGTGGTGTAGTGGTGTCTGGGTTTGTGGGTATACTACTGGGTAGATGGGTAGATCACTAAGGAGAAACCAGGTATGATTTCAATGGCTTTTTGGCTGATAGGTGGTAAACTGTTAACTGACATAAAAAGAGGAGGGTATGCTCCATAAACTGGTGTATACTACACCACTGAGCATGTCCCTGGCTTGAGAGGAGTCCATTGACTGTTAGTGCTGACAAGTCAAAATAATATCTTGTCCAATAGTCATAATAGCAAACTTAACAAGTACTCTACTACAAGCACCTAGCCACCTTTGAATGAATTCCAGTGTGCATGCTGATTGCTCCTGGTACACCAAATTAAAGTTGTAGTAGCTTGAAAACAGCACAGTGCTGCCACAAAGTTGGGGTGTGGAGGCACAACCACCTGACCCTTGATGCTCAGCATCCACTGTATGGTTGTGAGCACTTCACCTAAATATAAACAAACATATATGTTAATGTTTTTTTTTTTCCCGTTACTTTCCACAGAAGCATATCCACATTAAACGGTTACTTTAATGTGTCCTACACAAGGTCTTGGTCTTAACAATGCTTTACAACATTTAAATTCCTTGCATGTAATGATATGCTTGGCCAAAGCTGACTGATAAACACAAAGTGGCCTCCATGACAGCAGGCAATGTTTCAGATATGGATGTTGCTGCTAAAATGTGGATATTTCACACATACATCTTCCACCCAGCACCACAGAAGATCTATACGATCAGCACAGCTTCAAGGTGGGCACCCAAGATTAGTGTCATCAATTTAATTTCTGACCAAATGTGAAATATGGGCACAACCTGCCCTTCTGTTCCTGAGTTATGGTGTTGAACAACAGACAGAAAAGTGTTTCTGCAGAAAATGATGATGTCACAGTAAGCGGACCTTTGGTCTTTTGGATAGAAAATGTAACTTCATTTTATCCTATTAGACATTTGTCATATTTAATGTATGGATTCTTGACCAAAAACCATCACAAAGGTCACAGTAACCTTGACCTCTGACCTCCAAAATCTAATCAGTTCATACATTAGTTCAAATGGACATTTGCGCCAAATTTGAAGAAATTACCTCCCAGAGTTTACAAGTACAAGTATCTGTACTTCTACTTGAGTAAAGAACATGTGTACTTCTGCTTTCTCTGCAAACTACAATAATTTCACACTTACATCTGCCTGCAAAATGAGTCCGTCAGTGTTCTCTCTAAAGTGTGCCATAAGCAGGAGGATCATACATTGGCATGGACCACACTTGTCTTCGTTGTTGTACTTGACCAGGATGCGCTCCCTCTCGTCTGCATTCGGCCCTGCTGGCTTCTGCTCAAAATACTTGAGGATCAGCTTCCCTTTGTCTTCTATGGCATGCTCCATTTTATTTAGTATGTCAATGTCAGTGAGCAATTGGAAATGGCTGTACAGTTCTTTTAGTGTGAAAAGATGGCCACTCATTCTTCAGCTCAGTGATCGAAGAGGGTGGGCTGGCATTGATAGTTTTTCTTTGTAAGTGGTAGGTTGCTTTCTTTCTTCTTTAACTGAGTCAAATGTCCTCTCTCTGCACCAGATGCCTCCTCAGTGCCGTAGAGGTCTTTCATTTCTCTCTGTTTATTTTTGAGACTTTCTTCAGTTTCGTCCACTGGACAGTCAGGCTGCCATCTCACACAGCCACATTGGTCAGCTGGTCCTCTAGCTATATCTGCAGGTGATTTTGAGACCTTTCTTGACTTCCTTCGTCTTGAGAGAACGCTTCCACAATTAACATGTTCTACCCGTGTTGAGTCACAAGGGATCCAAAGCCAAATTACAGTGCCATCTTTCATGACATCGGCAAAGCTTTTGGGATGCTGCTTTACAATCATGCTGGCCACTGTCAAGCACTGAGACTTTGATGGATTTAATTCAGTCAGCCTCATTTCATCAACAATTATTCGTACCATTTCCCTGCGGTCTTTAACAGAGGGATGTGTCTCTTGCGTGATGGCAGCTCTGATACCAGTAGGCATTCTGTTCCAAGGAACACTGAAGTTTTCAGGCCAGGCACTTAAATTCACTGTCATTCCGGAGCTATCATAGCTCGACGGACTTGGAGAGGTAGAGCGGGATTGAGAAGATGAAGGATCCTGTGTGATGGCACTTAAGATTAAGTCAGAGGGTTCGAAGGCAGTCAGTGTCAAATGTCTTGGTTGGTCTACAGGGGGGAAAAAATAGTTATAGCACCACTTAATATCTACAAACAAAATGCAAAACTTTCAGTCAACTTTTTTTTTTTTTTGCTGTGCTTTCATTACCCTACCAAATTGAACCACTTAGTCTTAATGCCAATGGTGCAGCATTTGCTCTGTTTAAGTTAAATGCGGTGTTTTGTAATTTATGTCACACTGTGTATGTTTTGGATGCCAAACAAATTGAATTTTATATATATATATATATATATACAGAACATGCACAGTGTATCACAGTACATAGTCTTTAATTTTATAAAACAATCTTTTCAGCTGACTCTTCTCGATGTAGAGGAGCAGCGACTCTACTCTGAGCTCCTCCCAGGTGACAGAGCTCCTCACCCTATCTCTAAGGGAGCGCCCTGCCACCCTGTGGAGGAAACTCATTTCAGCCGCTTGTATCCGGGACCTAGTTCTTTCGGTCATGACCCAAAGTTCATGACCATAGGTGAGGGTCAGCTCCTTCTTCGCCACGACAGACCGGTACAGTGACAGCATTACTGCTGCCGCTGCACCGATCCACCTGTCAATCTCACGCTCCATCCTTCCCTCACTCGTGAACAGGATCCCAAGATACTTAAACTCCTCCACTTGAGGCAGGAACTCTCCCCCAACCTGGAGGGAGCAAGCCACCTTTTTCCGGTCAAGAACCGTGGCCTTGGACTTGGAGGTGCTGACTCTCATCCCAGCTGCTTCACACTTATGTGTTTTTATAAGCAATATCTGAGAAGTACCTTCGGTTTGCCATGCACTGAGAAGCCTCCAACGCTGGATAGGTGTGATGTTAGCAGTAAGATCATCCTCTTTGATGAACTGCAAATCAGTTTTGGATTCCACACCAATGCTTTCCAACTTGTTCAGGAGGGACTGTAGTTTATCTTTTGGTAAGCTGGGTAATACTGCCAACACAGCTCGTTTTATGTCCTCCACCAGTGCTGCCATGTCAGTATATGTTACGCCCCAGTCTAGGGGAGCAGGGATGCAACATAAATGAGTGAAAAAAAACAAACTTTGTCTCCAAATCAACAAATTACTCTAAGTCAAAACCATGTATAATAGTAAACCACAAATTTATTATTAACAGAAAGAGACCTGATGTACAGGTAAAAAGGGTCACAGCCAAAACAAACCAAAATAGTGCTAAATATATACAGTGTAACAAACTACAACCCAACAAACCCAGAGAAAGATCGAAAACCCACCACCAAAAACCACACTACTAATACTAACACTACCACAATCTGCACAGATCTGGGGACAAAGTTCTCAAAACACACGCCAGAAAATACAGAGCCACTGCTGTCAAGCCAAGTCCCCCGATGAATGAAAAACCCAGCGGTTTAAAACAGGCTGGATGCGGCAGCAGGGACCAATAGGCTAGCGACACCACTTGCTGTATGGAGGAGGGCAGGACCAGCACAGCTGCTAATAAAAGAAGAGCACACACTCACACACAGAAACATGGACCAGACCGAAAGACACCACAGGACCACACAGGAACAAACAAACAGTGCAGAAATAATACAGCCAGGGCCGTAACAGTATATATCTGGGAGAGAGTGATGGATTATGATTACTGATGTACCATCCAGATTGTAACCCATTAAAGGATAATAATCAAGAAGGTGTTTTTGCTTCACACACATGTAGTCTGACTCCTGGACAACCTCTGTCAAACTGTGAATACCCAAATCAGGAAACTCCACAGCTTGCTGCCTTCCCACAACAAAGTACACAAAGTCGCCACGATGGATCAAAATCAATATGATCTCACCCACATGAAGGCCTTCATCATCTCATCCTAAAACAACATGCATTCGTTTTTTGCACTTTGCCCCTTTGACATTGACAGCACAGGTTGCTACAGTGGTGTCATGTGTGAAGTTAAATGGTACAGTTGCTACCTTGATTCTCTCACTATAGTCATCAACATAGAATTCAGTTCCTTTTTCAACTTAGATGACAGGAGGGAAAAAACTTCCAGCACCTAAGTATGCTTGGAGGAGCTGGTGTCGTTCTGCAAGAGTAGCTCACAGGTTTTTAAAGTTGTGTAGTTTCCTGGCACACTGTTTAAAAAAAGTACGCTTACTTTCGAATCTCAATGTCCAAAGACTGATGAGAGGTCCAAACTGAAGAATAAGCTCAGGGTAGTGACAGAGATAATGGTGCTTAGGTTTAAGAGGACACAGTGGAAACAGCTCCACTCTGGACTGAATGTATTCCTCAATAAGAACATTCAAGTAGGCAATCTGATCTGCAGTAATTGCTGGTGCACATACATTAGCAACTATCTCTCTCAAGAGCAAAATCAACTTCCAGACACCATTTTCAGAAGGATTCTTGATCCTGTCCCCATTTAACAGAGGCAGTACTCTCAACAGACACCAATTCTATACAGCATGACCATTCAACTTCTCACTACCTGGGCTGAACTCAGGAGGTTTGTCATGTGCTTCATTTCCAGGATATGTAAACCGACTTATTCTTCTGTTCAAATCCAAATGAGAGAACTGTTTTTCCTCGTTTACCAAGTGGTTGATACACAACGCCATATCAACAGAAACAACACCCTCAAAAAGGTCATGTCCGAGACATGGCAGAAGACCAGGCTGGCAAACATAAAAGTAACAAAGCTGGTTGAACACAGAGTCAAATTTTATGCCACACACTGTATCTGCATTTCCTACTCTTAGTTCATGTACATGCTGCTAATATGATTGTTTTGTTCTCTTTGACCCAGTGGACAGACAAATACAACTTTCTCTGCCGACATCAACACACCCCAATCCCCGTTCTGCAGGCGACTGGATTAATGCTTGTTACTTTCCCTAAGCTAATGTTAACTATAATGTTACTTTCATTGGCTTTTGTTAGCCTGTTTATTGGAGAAAAAAATGTGAAACACAATGCAGACTGTCCTCGTGCTAAATGCAAAATCTGTCTTAGCTAAAGTAATGGGAAATTACTGTCACTGAAACAAATGTTACTCACCAACAGCTGACTTCTTAACCTTGTTTCGCTCTCTGGTCTGGTAACTAGGATGAGCACCGCGTTTGCTTCTCTCCGCTCTCTTGTGAAGTTCCTCTTTCAAACTGCCTTTTTTCAAAATTCGAATATCAACAGTATTTACCTGTAAAACGCATCATCTACAAGCCAGAATACATGTCATAAATTACAATATGTTCCAGAGGAGTTATGCAATAGGTTACTGTAATTAGTTTCGACCCATGATGCATTGCGGTATACAGTTAAAAATTGTAAAATGACAAAACAAGAAGATACTGTAAAATTTTACTGTAGCTATTACAGCAATTTCTTACAGTGTATGCTAACCTTTGTCCCTCCCAAATTGACTACCTGGTTGATAGTGCTACAGGTTCATTGTGTATGACACTTGACTCTGTTGCTAAAAAAGAAGATAATAAAACAGAGGAGTTTAGCTCCAAGGTATACCCCTCAAATCTGCAAATTAAAGCAAACTTCACAAAAAATAGAAAGGAAATGGCGTTCTACCAATTTGGAAGAATTTTGGTTCGCCTGGCAAGACAGTCTTAAAAATATACAGGAAAGCCCTCCACAGGGCCAGGGCAGCCTATTACTCTGCACTAATAGAGGAAAATAAGAACAATCTCAGGTTTCTCTTCAACACTGTAGCCAGGCTGACAGAGAGCCATAATTCTGTTGAACCATGTATTCCTTTAGTTCTGAACAGTAATGACTTCATGAGCTTCTTTAATGATTCTTACTATTAGAGACAGAATTCATTGGCTCCTGCCGTCAAGGGGTACTGTTTTGTCTTCAAACTCAGAAACCATAGAAACTGTTATTCAACCTGTCACAGTTTTAGACCTGTTTTACACCTGTCGACCTTCACCAACTGATTTCAATAATTTCATCATCAAAATCATCAACCTGTATTTTAGACCCCTTTTTCCCTTGAGTCAGTGCCCATCCTGACATCCAATAGGATGGATGTCACGTGACATCCAATAGGATGTCACGTTTTTAACTGAACCTAACCCTAGCCCCCACCCCCAATCCTCTATCTGGATTTTTCCCTCGTTTCCCTCCCCCGTTTGGTCTATCCCCGCCATTCGGCCTATCAGCCCACCGTCCCAAATCCTCTGTCTGAGTTTTTCCCTCGCTTCCCTTCCCTGTGTGGTCAGGGACAGCTTTTCCGCTCGTCAGCCCCCGTCCCCAATCCTCCGTCTGGGTTTGTCCTTGCTTCCCTTCCCCTTTTGGTCCATCCCTGCCCTTCGACGACCAAGATGGCGCTGTGGACGGCTGCCTCGGTGTGTTGGTGCGCGTTGTTTTGTTTTGTTTTGTTTTTTGTTTTAAATCTAGTTTTTGCGACGGTACCCGGAGCTCTTTCACCAGAGAAGAGCTCATGAACATCAGGGTAACAACACCAGTGGATTTATTTCCTAACTTTCTGCTCCCAACTGTGGAAATTTTGGACATCCTGGTCAAAGGTGCGCTCACCTTTGCTCATGCAGCGAAACGTCGGAGGCGAGGAAAATGGGCTGGTGCGCTTGTGCGTCTCCGCCAGGATGGACTACACACAGCGTTACCGGGAATATTTCTCTCTAACGTGTGTTCACTGCCCAACAAACTGGAGGACTTGCAACTGCTGTTGGGTAAAAACAGGGACTTTTCCTCATCTGCGGTTTTGTGCTTCATCGAGACGTGGTTCTGTGGATTAATACCAGACTCTGCGCTGCAGCTGGCTGGCTTCCAACTCTACCGTGCGGACAGAGACACGGAACTCTCTGGCAAAACTAAAGGGGGAGGAATCTGTTTCTACGTCAACAGTGGTTGGTGCAACAACGTGACAGTGATCCAGCAGCACTGTTCTCCTGACCTGGAATCTTTCACCAATAACTGTAAGCCTTTTTATTTAACCAGTGAGTTTGCTTCATTCATTCTGGTTGGCGTTTACATCCCGCCGCAGGCCAACGTGCAGGACGCACAGCGTATGCTGGCTGAACAGATACTGGGTGTGGAGCGAACCAACCCGGACTCTTTAGTTATTGTCCTTGGTGACTTTAACAAAGGTAACCTCACTCATGAACTGCCTAAATACAGACAGTTTATTAAATGCCCGACAAGAGAGGAGAATATTCTGGATCACTGTTACACCACAGTCAGGGATGCTTATCACACCATCCGCCATGCTGCACTCAGCCACTCTGATTACGTTATGGTCCACCTGATTCCTGCGTACAGGCAGAAACTAAAGCTCTGCAAACATCAAGGAAGTGGACCAGTGAGGCTGTGAAGGATCTCCAGGTGTGTTTGGACTCTACTGACTGTGCCAACAGTCTGGATGAGTACACGGAGGCTGTGACGTCCCACATCAGCTTCTGTGAAGCTGTGTTCCATCACGCACCAGGGTGAGTTACAACAATGACAAACCCTGGTTCACAGCCAAACTCAGACAGCTAAGGTTGGCAAAGGAAGAGGCCTTCAGTGGGGACAAAGACAGATTCAAAGAGGCGAAGTACAAGTTTAGCAAGGCGGTGAAAGAGGCTAAACGACTGTACTCTGAGAAGCTCCAACGCCACTTCTCAGCTAACGACTCTGCGTCTGTCTGGAAAGGGCTCAGGCAGATCACCAACTACAAGCCTAAAGCCCCCTACTCCATCAATGATCGATGCCTAGCCAATGACCTGAATGAGTTCTACTGCCACTTTGAAAGACAAAGGGACAGTCCAGCAACCATCCCCCACGACACCTCCCAACAGCTCCAGCTCCACTCACCTCCACCAATGCCCACCTTAAAGGTCCCCCCCTCCCCCTCTCCACCCACCTCAGTGACGACTCTTTCCATTCATGAGAGGGACGTCAACAAACTCTTCAGGAGACAGAACCCCCGGAAAGCAGCTGGACCAGATTCTGTCTCCCCATCCGCCTTGAGGCACTCCGCTGATCAGCTATCTCCAGTGTTCACAGACATTTTTAACACCTCACTGGAGACATGTCACGTGCAAGCCTGCTTCAAGTCTTCAACCATGATCCCTGTTCCCAAGAAGCCAAGGACCACAGGACTTAATGACTTCAGACCCATCGCCCTGACCTCTGTGGTCATGAAGTCCTTTGAGCGCTCTCACACCTCAAAGACATCACCGACCCTCTCCTAGACCCCCTGCAGTTTGCCTACAGAGCCAACAAGTCTGGAGACGATGCAGTCAACTTCACTTCATCCTCCAGCATCTCCGCAGGAACCTACGCCAGGATCCTGTTTGTGGATTTCAGCTCTGCTTTTAACACCATCATCCCAACTCTGCTTCAGGAGAAGCTCTCCCAGCTGAGCGTGTATGACTGCACCTGCAGGTGGATTACAGACTTCCTGTCTGGCAGGAAACAGTGCGTGAAGCCGGGGAAACATGTCTCTGACGCTAAGACCATCAGCACCGGGTCCCCTCTGCGTTCTTTCTCCTCTGCTCTTCTCCCTATACACGAACAGCTGCACCCTCAGTCACCAGTCTGTCAAGCTCCTGAAGTTTGCGGACGACACCACCCTCATCAGACTCATCTCTGATGGCGACAAGTCTGCCTACAGGTGGGAGGTTGACCATCTGGTGACCTGGTGCAACCAGAACAACCTAGAGCTCAATGCTCTAAAGACAGTGGAGATGGTTGTGGACTACAGGAAGAACTCAGCCTCACCTGCCCTCATCACCCTCTGTGACTCCACTATTGACACTGTGGAGTCTTTCCGCTTCCTGGGAACTATCATCTCCCAGGACCTCAAGTGGGAGCCAAACATCAGCTTGCTCATCAAGAAAGCACAGCAGAGGATGTACTTCCTACGGCAGCTGAAGAAATTCAGTCTGCCAAAGACAATGATGGTGCATTTCTACACAGCCATCATTGAGTCCATCCTCACTTCCTCCATCACCATCTGGTACGCTGCTGCCACTGCCAAGGACAAGGACAGACTGCAGCACTTTTGATCCAGGGCTTGTTGTCGGGAAAGCAGTGTATAGTCCAGGTTGATAGTATGGTCTGTTCACAGAATTTGATGTACTCTGTGATACACTCTGTCAGGCTGTTGATGTCCTCCCCATGTGGCTCACACAGTACACTCCAGTGTCTTGTCTCAAAAACAGTCCTGCAATGACTCATTAGCCTCCTGAGTCTACCTTCTTACTGTTCTCGTGGACACAGGCTGCCTCTGGACAAAACGGACATACTGAGGTGTTAACAACACCAGGCTGTGATCAGCTCCGTGAAGGCCATAAGACTGCACTGTCGGTATTCCCACTGGATCCTGACCAGGGCGACGAGGTCGTCCGTTTTTTTTGCTAAGGACCTCACGTTCCCCGTGATGATGTTCTTCCTTAGAAGTGATTTCTTTGCAGCAATCCGACCATGGAGGCCTGATTCACACAGTCTCCTCTGAAGAGTTGATGTTGAGATGTGTCTGCTACAAGAGCTCTGTGAAGCATTTATGTGGGCTCTAATCTGAGGTGCTGTGAATTTGCAGTTTCTGAGGCCGGTAACTCTGATGAACTTATACTCTGCAGAGGTAACTTTTGGTGTTCCTTTCCCATGGCAGTCCTCATGAGAGCCATGTAGCCGGAGGCTGTCTCCCTCCTGGCCACTGTTTGGCACTGTGCCAACCAGCCAGCCACTGATTGCTGGGCGGCACCATGCGCGCTTTTATATACAGGTGTGTGTGGCTGTGCCCGGTCTCTGTTCCGCTCCTCGCTGCTCCCGTGGTGGCTGTGGCCTGTCAAGCCAGCGTGTTGTGTTCGGCGTGGCAGCTTGATCTCTTACTGCAACAACTATTGGCGTGCCCGTCTGGTGTCTGCGACAGCCGTTGAGGCACCCAGATCTCCCTCACCCCGGTAAGCGCTATGCGGTCTTCCCGGTTTGAATAGCTGTGTGCGTAAAAGCACTACTGGTAACGGTCTCCGCTCCTTGCAGCGCACCTGACTGCTTGGTCCGGGGGAGGTGAGAGTAGCCTGCTGGAGCCCTGCGGTATCCAGCTTACCTGTCCGCTCTGGTACGGTCGTCCGCACGTTGTCTGCCTGTTTTGTTTATTCGCTGCTCAGCTCTTCGATGATTTGCCCGTCATGCGTAATTTTCAGGCGGTGCATTAGAGCTGCGCTGGTGAGGCTTGCATCCTGTCCTCCGGGTTGCTGCATAGGCTGAACTCTTGTGGTATGTATTAATCTACTTTCTCAAGTTGGCATCAATTCATTTAATTAATTTATTTAACATCAGGTTTTGTTTTTTTCCTTTTTTTTGTTTAGCGGCCCTGTAAGCGGCCGGCCACAGTCATCACGCTTGGAGGCGGTGCTGCTGTTTTGGGTTTCTTTGCTTCGTTTGGGTTTTGCGTTATCTGTTTCGGGTTTCTTTTCCTTTGTTCTGGTTCTCGTTTATCTGTTTTGGTTTTCATTTATTTGTGTTGGTTTTCGTTTCCTTGTTTGGTTTTCTTTGCTTGGCTTTGGTTTTCTTTATTTCGGTTCTTTTCCCTTTTGTTTATTTTGCATTGTCCGGCGGAGCAGACTGTTTTGGGGCCCGACGCTGACCGTCGCCTTGTCCTGCTCCGAGACCGAGTTCACGGGCTGTTATGGGGCCTAATTGATGACCCACGCCACGTGATGGATATCTTTTAAATCCTTTATTCATTTGTTTCTTTTGTTTTCTTTAGTTATTATTTGATTAGTTTAGTACTCTCTTTTTTTGTGTCCTCTATTGTGTTAGATTGATTTAGTTATTTCTGTCTTTCTAGATTGTTTAATCACTCATTAAATTTATTCTTTGTCATTTCTTTCATTCTGTTGCACCCACACCACTGTTGTGAAGCCCCTGGGCCTGTTTTATTAATTCTGTCTTGTTTTGTTTCAGGTGCTGGCTGCTGACAGCGGCAGTTTATCCCCTGGTGGTGGTGTGTTCCTCACAGTCCCCTCCTGTCTTGCTTTGGTGTATGTGTGCGTGTGCAGTGTCACAGGTGGTTCATTTTGGATCCCTTCTCCCTTTTTGGTTTCCTGCCGCATGGTAAGCGCCAGCCCTGACTTTATTCCCCCCCCCCCTCTTGCCCAGGTGTCTGTTTTATTGTGTGGTGTGTGCTATTTTGTTCTTTTCATTTAAGTTGGTTAATAAAGTTTGTTTCCTTTTAAATGGCAAACCGTCTGGCCCCGTGGTATATCTGAACCTGTGTGACCTTGTCTGGTTAAGATTTTAGCTTAGCATTTCCTGGGGTGCAATTCCCCAGGTGGCGTTGTCGGACACTCTGGTGATACACCAACCACCCTACCTTACTCTCGCCACAGCCAGTTTCATCATAGCATTTGACGGTCTTTGCAACTGCACTTGAGGATACATTCAAAGTTCTTAATATTTTCTGGATTGACTGACCTTAATGTCATAAAGTAATGATGGACTGTCATTTCTCTTTACTTAGTTGAGTGGTTCTTGCCATAATATGGATTAAAACAGTTGTCAAATAGGGCTATTCACTGTATAGACCTTTGTACCAAACCTACCTTTGCACAACACAACTAATGGTCTCAAACACACTAAGAAGGCAAGAAATTACAGAAATTATCTCTTGAGAAGGCATACCTGTTAATTGAGAACCATTCCTAGTGACCACCTCATGAAGTTGATTGAGAAAGCCAAGAGTGTGCTGTCATCAAAGCAAATGGTGGCTACTTTGAAAAGGCTAAAATATAAAACATATCCTGGTTTGTTTAACACTTTTTTGTTTTCTACATCATTCCACGTGTTCCTTAATAGTTCAGATTTTTTCAGTATTAAACTACAATTTAGAAAATAAAAAAATGAAGCAAAACCATTGAGTGTGAAGGTGTTTTCCAAACTTTTTCCAAAATGTTATTAGTGTGCACAGATTATTTAATTTCAAATATTTTCATTTGGATTTCTCAGACAAATATGTGAATAGTGAGCACAGAAAACAGTAGATCCTTATTTTAACAGAAGAAAACAAAACATAACAAAACAAAACAAGAC
This sequence comes from Chaetodon trifasciatus, assembly GCA_037975065.1. NCBI lineage: Eukaryota > Metazoa > Chordata > Actinopteri > Chaetodontiformes > Chaetodontidae > Chaetodon > Chaetodon trifasciatus. The sequence continues at coordinate 1,354,136 of JBBMOE010000065.1, read as the reverse complement.
AATAAGTGCAGGGTTTAACACAAACAATGAACAATCCCACACATAACACCCTTCCCCCCACCCCCCACCCCCCCTTGCAGTACTGAGAGTATTTTCAGGCACAGCTCTAGAGATTAATTTATGGCATAGGCAGGTGGTAAATGTTTATGTCAAGGCCCAAAACCAAGCCAGTTTCAAGTTCATGTTATTTGGGTATTATGAAAATATGATTAAAATGGATCCCATGCTTCACAGGACTTTTTTTCTGAGCTGCGAATGGAGAAGCGCAGCATCTCCAACTTGAGACATGACATTATGTCCTGGAGCCACTGGCTCAGGGTGGGCGGGGCAGCACCCCTCCATTTAAGCAGAATAGTACGTCTTGCCAAAAGCAAGGCAAAAGCGACCATGTGTTGCTCACTAGATGTCAAATGTGGGCCACCATCCGCGGAAATGCCAAATAGAGCTACAGTAGGGTTAGGGGCGAAATCCCTGTCCAGTATTTTAGATAGAGTATTGAAAACATTGTTCCAAAATATCTGTATTTTGGGGCACAACCAATACATGTGGAAAAGGGTACCATCGTCAGTTTTGCATTTATCACAGATTGGGCTTAGATTAGGGTAGAAACTAGACAGCTTAGTCTTAGACATGTGGACAATTTTAAACTGAAGCAGGCCATGTCTTGCACAGAGTGAGGTCCCATGTATTGCTCGTAATAGAGAGTCCCACTGGTCATCAGACATGGGTCCCAGATCCTGTTCCCAGGCCGATTTAATCCTATCCAGAGATGGGCACGACAGTGTTGATATGTTCTTATGTAATTTAGACATTGCACCTTTAGATAGCGGGTCAAAGGAAAGAAAGGTGTCTGTAGGGTTGGTGTCTGGTTTTAAGGGAAAGCTAGGTAGGTGGGAGCGAATGTACTGTCTAGCCTGTAAATATCGAAAAAAGTGGGTTTTTGGCAAGTTGTATTTCACAGACAGTTGATTGAAAGAGGCAAAACATTCGTTCACAAAGAGGTCTGCAAAGCATTTGATACAATTCCCATGCCAGGTCTTAAAGGATGAATCAGAACACGAGGGAAGGAAAAGGTGATTGGAGGTAATTGGGCTCAGGAGGGAAAGGCGCCTTAGGCTGAAGGACTTATGAAACTGGGTCCATATTTTAACGGTGTTACGCACCACCGGATTGTCTAAAGGTTTTGTAGGAGGGTCATCAAGGGATGAACCCAGGAGCGCCTTGAGAGAGATATCTTTGCATGAATTGAGCTCCAGGAGGGTCCAGTTGGAACCCTTAAACTTGAGATGAGGCTGGGTCCAGAATGCCATACAGCGAATGTTGGCGGCCCAATAGTAGTGACGGAAATCAGGGAGCCCCATACCTCCATCTTTTTTGGGTCTTTGAAGCAAGGTTTTGTTAAGTCTAGGCCTCTTACCCTGCCAAATATATGAAGAAATGATCGAGTTGAGTGACAGAAAAAATGAGTTGGGAATAAATATCAGGATGCACTGAAATAGATATGTGAATTTCAGTAGGATATTCATTTTTATGGAGTTTACTCGTCCAGCAAGTGATAGCTTAAGGGGTGACCACTGTGTGAGCAAGGTTTTCACCTGATTTAGCAGAGTAAAGAAGTTTTCTCTCAGATTTTTGAATTGTCGTGTGACTGCTTCTCCCAGGTAAGTAAATTGTTTCAATTTGAAATGGAATGTTGCTATAATTAAGGTCAAGTGCCTTTTTGTTAATTGGAAACAGCTGACTCTTATGCATGTTAACCTTGTACCCAGATATCAATCCAAACTGTTTGACCAAGGCAAGCACCGTGGGCAGAGATGCAATCGAATCTGACAGATATAATAAAAGATCATCTGCGTATAGCGAGACTTTGTGTTCTGTGTCTGCTCTCGAGATGCCGGGGATGTTTAAATTACTTTGGAGAGCCACTGCCAAAGGTTCGATTGCTAAGTCAAAAAGGATCGGACTCAGCGGCATCCCTGATGCGTTCCACGACTTAGGTTAAAAGGTTGGGATATTATGCTGTTTGTTTGAACTTTTGCAATGGGAGAGGTGTACAGTAATTTGATATAAGCTATAAATGATGGTCCGAATCCCACCTTCTCCAAAACCTTGAATAAGTACACCCACTCCACCCGATCAAAAGCCTTTTCGGCATCTAAAGATATAACGCATTCGGGTGTGTTGTTCGAAGTGGGGTACAGAATATTGAATAAATGTCGGACATTAAAGAATGAATGGCGGTTCTTAATGAAACCTGTCTGATCTTGTGTTATTATTGAAGGGGCCCCATCATCCAGTCTATGTTCCAATGTTTTAGTTAAGATTTTTGCATCTGTGTTCAGCAGAGAAATTGGTCTGTATGAGGCACAGTGAGCAGGGTCTTTTCCTTTCTTTGCTATGAGAACTATATGGGCCTCGTTCATTGACGGGGGAGGTGAGCCCTGTTTGAGGGATTCAGCCAGGACTGCGGGGAAAGCGCGGGGGTATCCAGGCCAGGCTAGCGGTGAATCCACACAAGCCAGCTATACTATCTATCGTACTCGCCAATGTATGCTTTGTAGCCTTTCTATCTACCAAGGGAGTTTTCTGCCATCCTGCTAGTTGCAGTTTACATCCCTCACTGCTGCAACAACAATGATAGAGACAAGGCACTGAGTGAACTGTACAGCGCCATCAGTGACCAGCAGACAGCCCATCCAGAGGGACTTCTAATCATGGCTGGAGATTTCAACCATGAAAATCCCAAAACAGTGTTTCCTCAGTTGTACAAACACATTGACTTTCCAACACGGGGAAACAACGCACTGGACCTGGTTTACACAATACTGAGAGTAGCATACAAGGCCTTACCCATCCCCCATCTCAGTGCTTCAGACCAAATCACTGTGATGCAAATACCAGCATGCAAGCCGAAGGTCAAGGTCACCAGACTGGTCCAGACGCAGGTATGGGTGTGGCCAGAGGGTGCCTCCTCAGCACTTCAGGACTGCTTTAACACCACAGACTGGGACATGTTTAAGCAGGCAGCCACCTACAACCATCAGATTAACATCCAGGAGTATTCAGACACTGTTACTGCCTACATCAGGAAATGCATCGATGATGTCATGGACACCAAGACTATCACAGTACGGGCCAACCAGAAACCATGGCTGACGGGGGAAGTCCACAGGCTACTGAGAGCCCGGAACACTGCTTTCAGAGCAGGTGATGAGGCTGGTCTGAGATCAGCAAGAGCCAACTTGTCCCGTGGCATCAGACTAGCAAAGAGGCAGTACAGTAGCAGAATAACTCGCCACTTCACTGACGGCAGAGACACAAGGAGTCTGTGGCAGGGGATACAGACCATCACGGACTATAAACCCCGACAAGAGATCTGTGACAGTGACATCGCTCTGCTGAACAGTTTAAATAACTTCTTTGGACGGTTTGAAGCTGACAACAACACCCTGCACAGAAGACACCATCCCCTCCAGATGACCAGGAGCTGTCCCTGTCTCCAGCCAGCGTGTGGAGATCCCTCTCCAGGATCAACGCTCGCAAAGCTACAGGTCCTGACAACATTCCTGGTCGTATGCTTAAGGACTGTGCAGAGGAGCTCACAGATGTCCTCACAGACATCTTCAACACCTTCCTGAGCCAAGCTGTTGTCCCCACCTGCTTCAATCATCCCTGTTCCAAAGAAGACTTCTCCATCCTGCTTCAACGACTACTGCCCTGTGTCACTGACCCCCATCATCATGAAGTGCTTCGAGCAGTTAGTCATGCACCACATCAAATCTGTCCTCCCTCCCTCCCTGGACCCCGGTCCCACCAACCGGTCCACTGATGATGCAGTCTCCACTGCCCTCCACTCAGCTCCCACCCATCTGGATAATAAGGACTCATACGCATACGCTGTTCTTAGCCTTTAGTTCAGCTTTCAACACACTCATTCCCCAACAGCTGATACAGAAACTGGACTGTCTAAGACTAAACACCTCACTCTGCAACTGGTTGTTGGACTTCCTGACTGGAAGACCACAGGTAGTCCGGGTCGGCAGCAATGCATCCAGCACCATCATTCTGAATACAGGGGCCCCCTAAGGATGCGTGCTCAGCCCCCTCCTCTTCACCCTGCTGACCCACACCTGCACACCAACACATAACACCAACCTCTTCATCAAATTTGCGGACGACACTACTGTGGTGGGCCTCATCAATAACAATGATGAATCAAATGGGGGGGGGGGGGGGTACAGGCCAGACATCACATCTCCCTGCATTAGCGCCTTTCTGTTAACAGTCAAAATGATAATTAACTCCTTGCAGCCGGAACTGCAAGGGAGAAGGGTCAGTTAGAGGACAGTTCTGCCACAGGAAACTGGAGGTCAAAGTAGGACAGTAGGACAGAGTGAAGGATGTGTAGACAGGAATGAAGGCAATCACGGGGCTCAATGCAGGAGACAGACCAGCAGCCTCAAGAGGTCCAGTGAGCTAAAACATTTTTTCAACAGGTTTACCTTACAGCCAGGAGTGGCCTCACATTCCCCCCTCCTCTCACACCTCACCACTGTCCACGACGGCCTTCATAACCAGCCTCTGCCCAAGCTTTCTCTCTCCAACACTCAACCCCCCAGTGATCCCTCCCTTGGACTCAGGGGCACCAACATAGGCTGACATTCACCATTACACATTGGCAAATGATAATTGTAAGCCACAATCCTATGAAAGTTGTATTCTGCAGTTACAGTGGGCAAAGCGATTCACAAAGTCATCCAAGTTGAGGGATGTTGCGCGTCTTGCCTCTACACTTCTTCTTCTTCAATCTGCTGTCACCCATTGTTGATCTCAAATACGTCTTAATAAGTTTAAGTGCAGAGAAACTTCTCTCACATGAAGCTGTGCTCACAGGGATTGTGACAGCAATTTTATACAGCCTGAACTCATGAAAAACTTCACAACATGGCTCAAGGAATTTTGTCACATCCAGTATGCTTGTGGGCTTTTCAATGCCTGCTTGGATTTTTCTATCCAGTATCCTCTTGAACTGATGTAGCTCACGTGACAGATCATCTGTATTGCAGTCATAAAGGGCTGCAAATGGCATCAGTGCTTCCTCATCACAGAATGTGTTGCTTTTGGGGTTTAGGGCTTCAATACCGAGCATTACTGCACAGTTTGGCTTCGAAAACCCCCTCTCAATCTCACTCAGCATCACATCAATGGTTTGGTAAAAAATCCCAGCTCTGAAAGCGTCCTTACGCCTGCCAAGGGTGGATGTGTGTATGATCAAGTCTTTGACTGAGCAGTGTTTTTCTTTTCATGGGCTCTGTTTCTATGTTGCACTGTTGTGCTACATCAGTGACAATCCTCCACAGCTCATCAAAGTGCTCTTCATTTCTGAAGATGCGCAGATTATGCACCAGTGCCTCAACCAAATCCACAGCTAGACCTAAATCTAGGTTTTGGCACTGGAGTGCTTCTGACAGGCCTTTAACCTCACCAAAAAGCTTGGTGATTATGACCAGGAGTACAACAAACATCTAATACAACATCAACAACAACATTTAATAATGCCATCAGGCTTCGTGCCTCCACTGATTGGTCACCAGTTTCATTTAGCTCGAACTCCTCAAGGAGACAGATGATGGCTGGGGGCCTATCAAGAATAGTTTGAAATGCCTTCTGTCGACAGGCCCAGCGCGTGTCACTTAATTTTTGTAGTTCCTTTGTTGGTTTTCCTTCATACAATCATTTCTGCACAGCCAGCCATTTTGGGTGAACATATGAACCTGACATGAAATTGTACAACTTCTGCACCACAGTAATGCAATTTCCAATCTCAGGGGTGATTTTCACAGTGTCCACAAGCACTAAGTTTAAACAGTGGGCATTACAATGTACATAGAAGGCTTTGTTTGCTAACTCCTTCAGGCAAGCCTGAACGCCAGTGTTTTTCCCCCGCATAACAGAAGCCCCGTCGTATGCCTGTCCAACTAGATTTTCTTTGTATTCCAGGCCATGGCGCTCAAGTATATTTATTGTCCTCTCGGTCAAAGCAGCAGCATCAAGCTGTTCTAAAGCTTCAAAGTGCAAAAAGCTTTCCTTCACTTCACCACGATAGTAGTATCTGAACACAAAAGACATCTGTTCTGTCTTTCCAACATCTTTGGTCTCATCTGTTAAAAGGGCAAAGACCTCACTCTCTTTCACTTCATTTATAATGGTGGAGCGCACCATTTCCGCCATCACAGCCAGAACTTCATTTTGGATCTGATGTGAAGTGTATTTGCCATTATGCAGCCCATTTAATTTTTTTTTTTCAACAACCGTGTCATGCTGTGCAAGGAGTTCTAAAATAGCTAGAAAGTTTCCTTGGTTGTCATCACTTTCAGTCTCCCTGTGGCCTCTTTGTGATATATTCTGAGTGGCAGTTAACAATAACACATCAGCAACACATTTAATGTAATGGCCGTTTTCTTGTACCAAATTTGTGTACTCTTGTGACATTGATTTCATCAGAGTGTCTTGACCAATTTTTTCAAAATCTTTCCAAGCTGACATGGCATTGATGTGCACCTCAGATTTGGCATGAGCAGCAAAGCCTCCACATGAACATGGCCTTCTTCCAGTTTTTGTAGCCTGCATCTGTGAAAGTGCTATCTGTGTTTGGAAGGCTAAAGTGTCTACAGGCGTAACAATAAACAGCGTCCTTGCACTGGGAGTTCTCAATCCATGTGTGCTAAGTGTACCATGAGGCATTGAAATTTCTTCACCTGTCTCCAATGGCTGTCCTTGGGAAAACCTTTAGTCGTGGCTGGACAGGAGCATCGGCCCTTGACCTGGAGATGTCTAAAACAAGAAAAAACACTATAAGACATTCAACCATGTCATCAAACATTTCTATATACATAGATCAATGTCTATATGTATTTGTTGCAAACTGTCATAAAACACCATAGAAGAAAAGCAGAGAGTGCCAATATAGCCCTGGTATTTTCAAACAGCAAGAGTAAAGTCTTAGCGTGTGACTGGTGTGTGAGTCTGAGCATGAGTCTGTGAGTGCGCATCTGTGAATGTGACAGTCTGTGTGATAGTGTCATTTAAGATCGCTTTTACTTAGTTTGTAGCATACGTGTAAAGAACAAGTTTTCATATTGAAACAAATCCTTTTAACAGTTAGTTTTATGTTAGTTGATGGCCTGTTAGGACTTAAAATTATTTTCCATCAACATTTAGCTGTTGATGCTGTACATCAACATTCAACAATGTTTTTTCTTTAACTATTTTTATAAATAATTTATTAACAGCTCAGGAATGTTCAAGCAGCAGCCTAAGATTTGTGCACTTTTTTGCACTGTCACTTTGAAATAATGTTTTGGTCTTTAATAAAGAGATGGAAATTAAAACTGCTGATTTAACTTTAAAAAAAAATCCACAGATTAATTAATTATTAAACTGATCATTAGTTACATTCCTAATTTATATACCTGCAGGAGGCCCTGTCACCCCAGGGTTGTTCACCGTCTCCTGCTGTGGAGGGTCCAGTCTGTTGACTCCTGTGAGTTGAAAAACACGAGATAAAATATTAATAGTAGTATTTGGTCATGTCAGGTTTAGATTATACTATACTTACATAACATTGTTACTTGGAATGCAATGACTACTTACAATACAAAAAGTAAATGGTAGCGGTGGGCATACTAGCTACCTTGTGATGAGCCCTGAGTGGGTTCTGTAGTGACATTTTCATAAAACACAAATGTTGAAACTGTCAGAAAGTACACACAGGTACATTAAGCATCATAACATATAACACATAGGTGATTGTCTGCAGAAGGCAGAAACCTACACACATAAGCAGGCAGTCACAGTTTTCTGTACCTGTGGATCTTCTCTCTTCTCTGACTTCTCCTCTTTCATCCTGCCTGACCTCACTGTCCCTCCTTTGATCCTTCTCAACTTTTTTTTACTACACTTGCTGAAGTAGGCAGTAATTGTTCTTTTCATTTCACCTGACAGGTAGAGAACACCAAAGTACATTAACCACATGAGTGGATGAGTGTTTACATGCCACTCATGCTGCTATAGAGAGCTTCCACTATTAACAGACTTATGTGCTGGATGGATGGATGTTTAATTTTGTGGCTGTACAGGAGGACTCGTTTTAAAAATCACGGAACACACACGCACGATGTAATGTAAGTGAGGGCGGAGGCTCTCCGCTATTTTGATACCACCAAGAGACTAAAAGATGTCTGTCTGAAACGCTTCAGAACTTAAGTCAAAGTCAACAAAGTGAGAAAACCTGACCGAAACCGACCAAAGTAATCATGGAAAACTTACCTACCGCTTGCAGTTCATGCGAGAAGCGGTTTTAATGACAGTTCCTCCACACAATAGGCAGCTTTCTTCTGCTCTCGTCCCGCGGAAAGTTGTGTGCAGCAGTGAAATGCACCCGAGCGGAAACAGCGAACTAAAGTTCTGCACCACAGAGCCGCGTTTGTCAAAATTATCCCCCAGCCGTGGGGGTGGCCAGTGGGGTGGCCGGAGAGTGACCAATGGTGGCTACGGCCACCACTGGCCACCACGTAGCTCCGCCACTGCCCCTACCTGACTGCGGGCCAGGTAAGAAGACAGCTGGAGATGCTGCACCTGGGCAAGGCTGCTGGCCCTAATGGCATTAGTTCCAAAGTCCTGAGGACTTGCGCCAGCCAACTGTCGTGAAAAGTAGTACAAGAGCACCACAGAGGACTGTTCTGTCTCATTTTCTCAGACTTCCAGTACACCTTTTATTTGTGCCACCTACAGAAGTTTTCTGATGACTCAGTGGTGATAGGGTGTATAAAGAATGGACGAGAGGAAGAATACAGAGCAGTGGTAAATGATTTTGTGGAATGGTCTGGTAGAAATCATCTGCTGCTTAATGTGGCCAAGACCAAGGAGACAGCAATTGATTACAGATGGAATAGCACAACCACACAACCACTGTCTATTCTGGGGGAGCATGTTACATTGGTGGAGGATTACAAATACCTCGGAGTGCATCTCGACAACAGGTTAAACTGGACAACCAACATCAACGCTGTCTACAAGAAGGGGATGAGCAAACTCTATTTCCTGAGTAGGCTCAGATCATTCAATGTGTGCAGGAAGATGTTGGCGATCTTCTACCAGTCTGTTGATGCCAGTGCACTCTTCTTTGCTGCAGTGTGCTGAAGGAGCAGCATCAGAGCCAGTGACAACAACAGACTGAACAAACTGATCAGGAAGGCCGGCTGCAAAGCTGCAAAGGAGACACTTTTGAGGAGGTGGTTGAGAGGAGGAGACTGGACAGACTGTTATCCATCATGGATAACCCTGAACATCCTCTTCACCACTTTGTGGACAGACAGCGGAGCTCCCTCTCCAATAGACTGCTCCAACTCCGCTATCACAAGGATCTCTTCAGAAAATCATTCCTCACACTATACAACAGTACTTTAAACAGTTAATCTCCACCAACCTGACAAACTCCAATATTTTTCATTCATTCATTCATCTTCTATACCCCTTGTATCCCTTTCGGGGTTGGGGGGGGCTGGAGCCTATCCCAGCTGTCAACGGGCAAGAGGCGGGATACACCCTGAGCCGGTCGCCAGCCGACTGCAGCCGACTGCAGGGCAACACACACACAAGCATTCACACTCACACTCACACCTAGGGGCAATTTAGAGTCACCAATTAACCTAGTGAGCATGTTTTTGGTCTGTGGGAGGAAGCCGGAGTGCCCGGAGAGAACCCACGCATGCACGGGAAGAACATGCAAACTTCACACAGGGATCGAACCGGGAACCTTCTTGCTGTGAGGCATGCGCACTACCTGCTGCGCCACCGTGCCGCCCTGCTCCAATATTTCAATGTTTACATATTATTTGCACAACTGCAGTATTGCACAATACTGTTCATTGTTCGAATTTATTAATCACTTACAGTGCTGTGAAAAAGTATTTGCCCCTTTTTAGATTTCTTATTTTTTTGCATATTTGCCACGCTTAAATGTGTCAGATCATCACACAAATTTTAATATTAGACAAACATAACCCGAGTAAATACAAAATGCAGTTTTTAAATAATGATTTTATTTGTTAAGGAAAAAAAGCTATCCAAACCTACATGACCCTATGTGAGAAAGTAATTGCCCCCTGAACCTAATAAATGGTTGTGCCACCCGCAGCAGCAATAACTGCAATCAAGCGTTTGCGATAACTGGCAATGAGTCTTTCGCATCGCTGTGGAGGAATTTTGGCCTGCTCTTCTTCAAAGAATTTTTTAACTCAGCCACATTGGAGGGTTTTCAGGCATGAACTGCCCGTTTAAGGTCACACCGCAGCATTTCAATTGGATTTAAGTCCAGACTTTGACTCAGCCACTCCAAAACCTTAAGTTTGTTTTTTTTAAGCCATTCAGAGGTGGACTTGCTGGTGTGTTTTGGGTTGTTGTCCTGTTGCATATCCCAAGTGCGCTTGAGCTTGAGGTCACTAACTGATGGCCGCACGTTCTCCTTTAAGATTTTCTGGTAGAGAGCAGAATTCATGGCTCCATCAATCACAGCAAGTTGTCCAGGTCCTGAAGCAGCAAAGCAGCCCCAGACCATCACACTACCACCACCATGTTTGACTGTTGGTTTGATGTTCTTTTTATCAAATGCTGTGTTCTTTTTATGCCAGATGTAACGAGACACACACCTTCCAAAAATTTCAACTTTTGTCTTGTCAGTCCACAGAATATTTTTCCAAAAGTCTTGGGGATCATCAAGATGTTTCTTGTCAAATGTGAGATGAGCCTTTGTGTTCTTTTTGGTCAGTAGTGGTTTTCGCCTTGGAAGACTCCCATGGATGCCATTTTTGCCCAGTCTCTTTCTTATTGTTGAATCATGAACACTGACCTTAACAGAGGCAAGTGAGGCCTGCAGTTCTTTAGATGTTGTTCTGGGTTCTTTAGTGACCTCCTGGATGAGTTGTTGTTGCGCTCTTGGAGTAATTTTGGTAGGCCGACCACTCCTGGGAAGGTTCACCACTGTTCCCAGTTTTCTCCATTTGTGGATAATGGCTCTGACCGTGGTTCCCTGGAGTCCTAAAGCCTTAGAAATGGCTTTGTAACCCTTTCCAGACTGATGAATTTCAATTACTTTGTTTCTCATTTGTTCTTGAATTTCTTTAGATCGCTGCATGATGTGTTTCTGTTCAAGATCTCGCATCCTACTTACTCAGACAGGTTCTATTTAAGTAATTTCTTAATTGAACAGGTCTGGCAGTAATCAGGCCTGGGTGTGGTCAGTGAAATTGAACTCAGCTCTCCAAAAAATGTGGTTAATCACAGTTGACTCATGATTTAACAAGGGGGGCAATTACTTTTTCACATAGGGTCATATAGGTTTGGATAGCTTTTTTCCCTTAATAAATAAAATCATTATTCAAAAACTGCATTTTGTATTTACTCAGGTTATGTTTGACTAATATTAAAATTTGTGTGATGATCTGAAACATTTAAGTGTGACAAATATGCAAAATAGTAAGAAATCAGGAAGGGGGCAAATACTTTTTCACAGCACTGTACAACTTGCACATATTCTTTCTCTTATATAGTTTATAAAAAAAATATTAATTAAAATTACATATATAAAATTTTACAAAAAATGTGTCATGAACAGGAAAAAAACATATAAATCGCACTGGACTCTTAGTCGCATTTATTTAGAATTTTTTTTCACAAATCCAAGATCAAGAAGAGACATTTAATCTGGAAAGGCAAGTTATTCAACTACACAATAGCACACAGAAAAACAGGCTGAATAGGTGTCCGGTATGTTAACATAAGACATTAACAGTTATTCAGCTACACAATAGCATAAAGAACGTACCTGGGAGGCTGAATAGGCTAAATTAACATAACAAGCCGGCGAGTCCAACAAGCAAGTTACTGGTAAGCAAGTTTACCAAGCTCCCGATCTCAATCCACATCACTGAATCCATGGAATTCTTCATCCTCGGTGTCGCTTCTGAACAACTCCACCAACTCTGGAGGAAGATGAAGCGCCGTCTCCTCTTCTGCGAGGCTGTTGTCAAACTCAGCATTCAGCATTCAGTTAATTTTTTCAGTGGTACAGGAGCAGCATATTCAGTTCAATTCAATTCAATTCAATTCAATTCAATTCAATTCAATTCAATTCAATTCAATATTCCTTTATTAGTCCCACAAGGGGAAATTCCAGTTTACAGCAGCACCAATAAAGCGGATAGAATAGTGTAACAAGTGCATGCAAATTAAAAACAATAAGTGTAAAAGAGTGGAATAAAATATAAACATCAATAAAAAATAAACATCATCTTAAGGAATTAGTATTTACAGACTGTTATTTACAGGTTGGATTACACAGATTATTGTACAGATAATTCACAGATTACTTGGAGCAGTTTTTGTTGTGTAGTCTGACGGCTGCAGGAAGGAATGACCTGCGATACCGCTCCTTCACACACTTTGGATGTAGCATCCTGTCACTGATGGAGCTCCCCAGTGCGGTGAGTGTGTGTTGGAGGGGGTGGGAGTCATTGACTGTCATGGAGGACAACTTGGCTGTCATCCTCCTCTCCCCCACCACCTCCACCAGTTCCAGAGGGCATCCCAGGACAGAGCTGGCCTAATGAGTTTGTCCAGACTCTTCCTGTCAGCTGTCGTGATGCTGCTCCCCCAGCAGACTACACCGTAGAAAATGGCAGAGGCCACAACAGAGTCATAGAAGGTCTTCAGGAGTGCCCCACACACCCCAAAAGACCCCAGCCTCCTGAGCAGATAGAGTCTGCTCTGTCCTTTTTTATAAAATGCACTGGTGTTATGAGTCCAATCCAGTTTGTTGTTCAGATGAACACCCAGGTACTTATAAGATATCACCATCTCAATGTCCCTTCCCTGGATGTTCACCAGCATTAATCAGGAGGTGGTTCTGCACCAGTCCACAAAATCCTGGATGAGTCCTCTGTATGAACTGTCGGCCTCATCACAGATGGGGCCGACAATGGCAGATCAGAGAACTTCTGCAGGTGGCAGGTGGGTGACAGGTGGGAAAAGTCAGCCATATAGAGGGTGAAGAGAAACAGTGCCAGCACCATTCCCTGGGGGGCCCCTACACTGCAGAGGACAGTCTCTGACACACAGTCCCGTGTCCTCACATACTGTGGGCGATTGGAGTATGTGATATAGTTGTCACAAGCCACACAAAGATTACAGTTATTGATTTAGCGAATGCATATTTCAGCATTCCTGTTCACCCCACTCTGTTAACTGCGGCTGTAGCTGTAAAACTGTTGCAATGGTAGCCATTGTGTGGCATTGCTTTGTTTTCTGGCAGAAAATGGTCACAAAGTTTCAAAAGACAAGCTGCAGCTTGTTGCACAATCAGTGCGTTATTTTGGCCATATTATCACTCCGGAGGGTTGCAAATTAGGTCCGGACCGCATCCATGCCATCTTGGATGTTCTAAAGCCACATACAAAAAGCAAATGATGTCTTTTTTGGGCTTAGCAGGCTATTGCCGTCCATGGATTCATGATTTTGCGGAGATCTTACCCCTGTATGACATCACACATGGGGGAAAACATTTGACCATGACTGACTTTTTGACCATGACTGGCTTTTTGACTTGGACTCCTGAGGCAGAGGCAGCTTTCACTGAGTTAAAGCAAGCTTTATATAGTTCACCTTGTTACCATTCCTTACAATCTCTTTGTTTCTCAATGTAATGGTTTTATGTCAGCAGTCCCTACACAGTCCCATGGCGACAAACAGCGTCCGATAGGTTATTATTCAAAATGACTTTCCACAACAGAAAGAGCTATGATAGTGTGCCTGGACGCTGTAGCAGCTGCTACTGAAGCAGTTATGGCCACAGCTGACATTGATGCTATGTGTCCTCTTGTTGTGCATGTTCCATTCACCTAACACCAGCAAGACTACTGTACTGGCAAAATGTTCTACTAACAATGTTGAATGTGATCTTAAAATACTGTACTGTCCTTAACCCATCAACTCTGCTTCCTACACCTGAAGATGGAGAACTTTTTCGTTTAGAGGTGGTTGACATTGTGTCAAAACCACATGATGCGCTGTTTGACACACCCCTGTCTAACTCTGGCTGTGTGTTCTTTGTAGCAGGTTCTGCCATGAGGGACCCCTCTAATGGTTCCCCTTGTGTTTCTTATGCTATATGTTCAGACCATAATGTGATTGAAAGTGCCAGGTTGCCTAATAATCTATCTGCTCAGGCAGCCGAATTGTTTGCACTAACCCATACTTTCATTCTAGGAAAAGGACAAACCATCACAGTCTACACAGATTCTCAATATGCATTTAATGTCTGTCACAACTTCCATGCTTTATGGAAAAATCATGGTTTCTTTACTTCTACAGGCAAACCAATTGCCCATAGGAGTGTCATTATTAACCTTTTGTCTACATTACTTCTACCAGTCTCAGTTGCAGTATGTAAATGTAAAGCTCATACATGATCTATTGACCCTGTGTCACAGGGTAATGCAGCCGCGGATACTGCTGCGAAAGCGGCTGCTCTCTCACCTGTCTCCCCCATTTTGCAAATGCCCTTGTCTGTCCAGCATGATGTTTTTTTCTCTTTTCTCTTTTTGCTTCAAACAGGAGCTGATAATGGAGAAAAAGAATTATGGAGAGGAAAAGGGTGTAATGAACTCCCAACTGGAGTCTGGGTGAACTCTAAAGGCCTCTCAGTTCTCCCGAAATCCATATTTCCTTTCCTAGCAAAATTGATTCATGGTCCTGACCATGTATCAAAAGGGAGGATGATAAATATTGTAAATGGATTATGGTATGCACCAGGATTTTCAGCATTTGCTGAAAATTTTTGCAAAAAATGTTTAATTTGTGAAACAAGCAATGTTGGCAGAGGTGAAACAATGCCCTTGTCAGCCTATCCTAAACCAGAGGGTCCTTTTGAACATTTAGTGATGGACTTCATTGAACTTACTCCATGTAGGGGTTACAAATTTTGCCTTGTCACTGTTGACATGTTTTCAAAATGGATTGAGTGTTTCCCATGTAAACATGCTACAGCTGTCTCAGTTGCAAAAACATTGTTGAGAGAAGTAATTCCAAGATGGGGACTTCCATCCAAGTTAACCAGTGACAATGGATCTCATTTTGTTAACAACGTAATTCAGAGCCTTTCAGACAGCCTCTGAATAAATCTGAAAACACATTGTGCCTACCACCCAGCTAGTGGAGGGGCAGTGGAAAGGGCTAACCTGACTTCGAAAACAAAATTGACAAAGATAATGGCAGAAACTAATCTTTCATGGATTGAAGTTTTACCACTCTCATTAATGTTCATGAGAGGCCACCCACATAAGACAACTGGACTCTCTCCTTATGAGATACCTTCTGGGCGTCCTATACGAATGACCAACACTCCTTTTCCGCAAAATAGATTAACACTGACAGGAATGAATGATGACATGTTAAGATACTGTTGTGCACTTAACCATGTCTTGAAGCTTATGTTTCCTAAGGTGAAAGCTGCCCTTCCTGAGCCTACAGCAGTACAGCTCCATAACATCCAACCTGAAGATTGGGTGCCGGTGAAGGATCTCAGAAGAAAACACTGGCATCAACCCTGGTGGACAGGACCATACCAGGTGCTGCTGACCACTCCAACTGCTGTCTGGATAGCCGAGAGATACACGTGGATTCACGCATCCCAGTGCAAACCTTTCCCCAGCGATGCCTTGGATGGAAAAGAAACAACCCAGCCGACAGGAGCTGAAGAGGGTTCAATCAGCTGAACTCCAGAGAGGATGGCGATAGACTAGTATCATCGAGGGCGCAAGAAGACACAGAGGGGAGAAGTGGCATTGGCATGCAACCAACGCAGGGTCAGGAGACCCCAGAAGAAGATGACATAAAAACAGCCAAAATAAAGCAGTTGATTAAGAGAAAAAGGCAATTGTGAATGACTGGAGACCCTGGGGGTTTGATGCTGAAAACTTCAACTGATCACTTCGGCCCCTGGGGTACCACGGCAATTCATGTTTTTATTCCTGTTTTCATTGTTTTTTCGATTATGTTATGCTTCTGTATGTGTACGCTTACTTGAAACCCACACCCAGAGGCAAAGAAGAGGAGCGAATAAGAGGAGGAGGAGGAGGAAGTGACAGCGCACACTCCTTGCTGAAAACTTCGCGTAGGTTATGGTAGTCGGCAGGAATGGAGGAGAGATCCGGTGGATCCGGAGGAGAGGCTGAGCTGCGGAGGACTCCACCTGCAGGAGGGAGGGCTGAACAGAGACAGAGAGAGTGACACTGGGAACTCCACCCCAAAATTTTCCCCTGGGCCCAATCGAGTTGCGGTTATGGAGCCTCAACCACAGATGCCCTAAGACAAATGAGGCATGTGGAGATTGAATGAGGAGGAAGGAGATTTCCTCGTGATGATTACCAGAAATTATCATCTTGACAGGGGTGGTGCGATGTGTTACCTCCATCATGATTTTTCCATTCAGAGCGTAGGCTCTGACCGGCTTCTCCAGCTCCTCCAATTGGCAACCAGCATCCTCAGCGAACCGTTTATTCAACAGGTTATCTTCCACACCCGAGTCAACAAGAATTAAGACAGAATGAACCCCCTCCTTCACATAGACAGAAGCATGAACCTGAAACTTGCGTTTAACTGGGGATTTCACATCCTGGGAGACAGGGCTTGTTAATACCCCTAGATTCACCTGGGGTTTCCTCCTTAACACCTGGGGTTTCCTCCTTCACCTGGGGTTTCCTCCTTGAAGAACCCCCACCAAAAACATGCAAGAAGATCACCACCTAACCAATGGTGACGAGAAGGAACTGGGTCCCGCTGCTGTTGGCTGGCAGCTGGCAACCCACCACTCCTGTTCTGCCGCGGAGGATCGACAGACCAAGGATGGGTCAAATGCGGAGAATTAATTTCACAAAGCATGGCGTGTGCATGTAATGTGTGGTGCATGTATATGTGATGTAGTGATAATAAAAAGTACGTTCTTCTTCTTCTCCTTCTTCATTTATTGAATGGGGCAGACAGACAGAACATGAACCAATTTACCACAGTACACACACTCACCCTCTCAGATCCTGTGGAGGTGCTCGGTGGAGAACAGACGAGCTCTCCATAGCTGCACTGGCTCTTCCTCCACAGGCCGGTTGGAGGTGGTTGTGGATGTTCGGGATCTGGACGCCGACAGCAGCAGCTGCCGGGAGTGAGGCAGAGATCTGGCGGCAGCTGTAGAGGTTCTTCTCTGGCGCCATTCCCTTAGACGGTTGTCGAGAAGGTTGTTGCTGACCAAATCCACCAGCACATTCAGATCCACAGGTGCATCCGCAGGTGGCGATTTCATCCTGTAATTGTTCATTCAAACCATGCACAAACACCCCTTGCAATGCGATGTCATTCCAGCTGGAGTCGGCTGAAATGGTCAGGAAGTTCACGACATAGTCTGCAGTCGATTGGTTGACCTGCGTCAGATTGAGGAGGTGGCTGGAAGCAGTACCGGTCTAATTAGAGTGATCGAACACTAGTTTAAGTCTCCTCTCAAACTCAGCGCATGAGAGAGTGCTAATGTTAGTGCTAGCATTCAATGCCTCTGCCCACGTCAAGGCCTTGCCCAGAAGCAACCCGAAAGTAAACAGCACTTTCGCTTGATCAGAAAAAAACGAGCACGGTCTTTGGTGAAAGACCATGTTAAATTGTAACAAAAAATCCTGACACTTACTACGAGTACCATCGAATGGTTCGTGATGAGATATCTGTGCTTCCGGAAGTGGAGGTTTGGGAGCGATGGCCTGGGGAGTTATCTGTTGCGTAATCAAACCAGCGAGCTGGGCCATGTGGCGTGACAGCTTGGCCACCTGAGACACCATGCTGACCGAGTAGAACGCCCTGGATTGTGACTGCTTTCTTCACTGGATCTGCTGGGCCCATACTGGCCGGACTGTTCTGTTTCATTTTCATCTGAGAATTTAGTTTGGACTTAAGGATGCAGAACAGAGGGGTAGTTAGATAAAGAACGAAATTTATTTATAATGGTAATTTGATAACAAAAGGGCACTCAAAAGGAGTGGAGGAAAAACTAAGGGAGCTCTGTTGCAATGGGTCTGAGGCAAGGCACACGTTGACGTGGCAGGCGGGCAACTGAAACACATAAACACACTTAGAGTGGCAGTTCATGGGAAGACATTAGCAAACTCATGAGGAGAGGAGACGGTGAATTCAGTACTCACACACAGGACACATGATCACACTAACAGGTAGGAGAGAGCTCTCCCCTTTCAATCTGTGCCTAAATCAGAGTTATGAGCATCAGGTGTGCACCTGTGGAGGCAGAGCTGGCCAGGTGTAGAGACACACCCAGCTAGACAGACAGGGAAAATAGACAGACAACACATAACACTGGGGAAAAGGAAAACAAGGAAAACACTGGGAACAGACAGGTCTGTAGGATCATAACAATCTTCTACTGTATAATACATTAGGATTTGGCAGGTAAATCAGCCAATCAGGAATGCATGGATCATGCCTATTATGTCAAAAAGTCAATATAAAGAGAGTAAACATGTTACAGTGTCCTTCAGTACAGACTTTCCAAGTCAGTTTCAATCACAGACAGCTGTAGCAGTAACACCTCGAAATCATTTATGTAGCACTATAAAGCTTTGCACTCGTTCAGGTTTATCAGAATATCAGAAATGATCAATATTTATGTTAAAACAGACCTTAACTTACATTAAATTCACTTTAGTGTGAACTAATAATGACTAAACATACAAAACTAATAACTGAGACACATATACTATACATACCATATAGCAGATCTGAATATTACTTAAGGCTTTTTTGTGTCACTTGAACAGAGCACATATAGCAGCATCTGTCATGGGAAGGGGCCTGTGGGAAAAGTCATTGATCATTTCATTTGTTTTCATGCCAAAAAACAAAGTCGCCTTTTTCTGGCCATCACCAGTTTGGCCAAGTTAGCAACTAGTTCAGCATCAGTTCTCTGTGAAAGAGAGAGAGAATTCATCTGTAGGTCATTATCAAGGTTGATCACACCATACATCACAGATTAGGTGGGAGTCCACCACATCCATGTGTCTTCAATCACATTAAGACATTAAAAAATAAGATTTTAGTTGTGGACAAATCAGTCTCTCAACTTTGTAAAAATGTTTAAAATCAAATCTCTCATATAGGCTAATTAGTACATGATGTGACATTTCATCATAGTGCCAATTTAATATTGGTCGATCTGTTGGTAATGCCTTGGAGCTGCAGTAGGGTTATAACGCTCCTCTTCCTCAATTAGTACAGACGAGTGAAGGTAAGAACTGTGCATTGTATTCCTCATGTTTCTCCCTTTACTATTCCCCCAGTTTAAGAGTACACCAGATGCAACCTTGAATCCTCTTCCATCTCCACTGGCAAGATCTGCTTTTTCCACCCATGTCGTTTGATATCTACAGCCAGCTCTGTGTATTTAAATTGTTTCCAGTCATATGCTTTACAGGCTGCTTCTTCCCAGTGTACACTAAGTCCTACAATAACTGCGCTCTTCAGACTGCTGTAATATATCATAAGATGAAGACTCTTTTTTGGACAGGAAAACAGGCAAACTGAAGCTGACACCATGGTAGAAACATTCTTTCAATGCACAAATGCAGATGAAAAACAAACCCTCCTGCACATAATGGAGAATAAAGTCTATCAGGATAACCTGAATAGCCGGATGTCTCCACTGATGGCCTGTGGGCCATTGGTGGAAAGCAGTGTGTCATTGCTGTCATTCACAGCTGCATGACCTGCCGCAAACTCCAATGAAGAACAGAGACACGTCTAAGCATCAACCTCCCATTTTGTTAAGTTGGAGTCACAGTCACTTCGCATCGAACTTGGGGAGACTGTATCAGCAGTGGTGGGCTGTTATTTTTAGCTGTATGAGTACCAGGGCCATACACATTGAGGTGATGGAGTCAATGGAGTCTTCAAGTTTCATCACCATGCTGCAGTGATTCCTTTCCATCTGCAGCTGGTAAAAACAGTTAGGGATCCGACTGTCGGACCACCTTCTTGGGTGTGTGCAGGAGCTTTGTTTTGACTCAAGACACTGTAACAACCTGACAATGCAGGAGTTCTTAAGTGACGATGAATGCACATGGTGTTTAACCCTCTTCATGCCTCACACAGAGGAGATAGCTGAGAACGCATAGTTTGGCGTGACAAGACATATACTTGACTCAGTGCTTTTGGATATTCCACTCCAACAGCTGACCCACGAAGGTGACACGTAGGGCAGGCAAAAACATTTTCTAGAATGGTTTCCCATTTGTATTGGCCCCAGCAGTACAATGACACATTAAAATATTGTCAGCCCTGTCCACAGTGTTGGTTAACAACTCCAGGCAAGAAATGAGATAGAGCTCCTCTCATTAACATGCCCATCATTGATACACCCTTTTCCCACATTGCCATGGACATTGTAGGCCCACCAGAAAGGAGTAACGTAGGCCACAATTACATAATAGTAGCCTGCGATTATACCGCAAGATATCTTGAAGCCTTTCCCTTTAAGAAGATCAAGGCCCACCAGATTGCCCTCCTGCCTCATTCAGCTGTTCTCCAGAGTCAGAATAGCAAAAGAGATCATCCTCAACCAAAGTGCCAACTTCAAACCTGCTGAGAGAATTACACAGCATGCTGGGAATTCAAGTTGTGACGACCAGTCCCTACCACCCACAACAGGTGGTTTTATTGAGCATTTCAACAAGACCCTGAAGTCAATTCTGAGGAAGTTTATGAATGACTTCCAGGTCAGGCAGAGAAGTCCACATGCATCAACCAGGTTTTCCAGCTGCTGTATGGATATTTTAGTGAGTGGTCCAATGGATGTCGTGAAGGAGCCTTGGGAGGGTCCCATATCACAACAGCAGTGTAATGAGCTCTCATATATCCTGTAAATGATAAATGATAAATATATCCTGGCACAGTAACATATGAAATGTTTTTGCCAGACTGCTGGGAGAAGCATCAAGCCTCCCATGTAAACTCTCTGAAAGAGTGGGTGGAACAACCAGAGCAATCTACAACCTTGTAGGCGAGACATCAGTGTTTACAGATTAAACTCATCTCACTGTAGATAAACTCTAGAAGCTGCAAGCCTACATGGGAAAATGAGTTTTTCAGTCTAAGCCACATCGCACACATTTCATTGAACACCAGCTCAATCTACGTTCACCAGAACAGCAGGTGATCTGTTAGGCTTTCGCCTTAAATATTTTTCACGACTCAAACAAAATAAGTTATTTATACAATAATTGTGAACAAGAAGCACACTCATAAGGAGTGGGACAACAAACACAAAACGCACTCTCAAGGAGTGGAGAAAACAAACACAAATGTACTCTCTAGGAGCATACAAACAAAAGAGCACCACTGGACAGGTTGAGGCTTAAACAAACGCTGGACGTGACTGGCAGGCACTGAAACAAAGAGCACACAAGACTGGCGGAAAGCGTTAGCTATACTCACACTGGGAACGTACTACGAAATCACAGGAGAGATCAGGACAATCTGGTAGAGCCGAGAGCTGTCCTTAAATACCCAGCACTAATCAGCCTGACGCGCCCTAGGTGCACTGCTGATAAGGTAGAGCCAGCTGAATGCAGGGACACACCCAGCTTCAGACAGACAGGGGAACAGATAGACAGGACAAGACAGGTTAGCAGATCCTAACATGATCGATGCAGCCTGTGACATCATCAACACCGTGATCAGCAGGCTGCAGACTCAGAAACCAGAGACCCTCTTACTGATCTCTGGGGATTTTATCATGCCTCTCTGTCCTCTGCTCTGCCCAAATTCATCCAGTATGTCACATGTGCCACCAGAGACAATAAAACACTGGAATCATTCTATGCCAACATCAAGGAGGCATATGAATCATCACCCCTCCCTCCTCTGGGAAGAGCTGATCACAACCTGGTTCATCTCCTGCCTGTCTACAAGCTCCTTGTTAACAGGCAACCAGCAGTGTCCCGCAGAGTGAAGAGGTGGTCTGACGAGGCTTAAGAGGCTCTGAAGGACTGCTTCGATACAACAGTGTGGGATATATTCAGTGACTCTCATGAGGAGGACATCAACAGTTTGACAGACAACACCACGGACTACATAAACTTCTGTGTGGAGAACACTGTACCTGACAGGACTGTACGGTGTCACTCTAACAACAAACCCTGGATCAATCCTGACATTAAGGCTCTTTTAAAGGAGAAGAAGAGGGCCTTCAAGTCAGGAAACAAAGAGGAGCTAAAAACTGTTCAGAGGGAGCTCAGAAGGAAAATCAGGGAGGGGAAGGACAGATACAGGAGGAGAATGGAGGAACAGCTGCAGGAGAACAACACCGGGGGAGTCTGGAGAGGCCTGAAAACCATTTCAGTATTCAGCTCACCGCCACCAAAGCCACCCCCCACTGTTCCTCCCAACCCCCATCCACTTCACAAGACACTCAGCCCCCCTGCTCCAACTCACACCCTCCCTCACACCTCTCCAGGTGAAAAATCAGCTCAGGAGGTTAAAGACCAGGAAGGCTGCAGGACTGGACGGCCTCAGTCCCAGGCTCCTCAGATCCTGCTTTGATCAGCTGAGCGGGATTATTGGACATCTGTTCAACCTGACTCTGAGACTGGGAATGGTGCCATGCCTCTGAAGACGTCCTGCGTGGTACCTGTGCCAAAGACCCCACATCCCAAGGACCCTAGCTGCTACAGGCCAGTGGCACTAACATCACACCTCATGAAGGCCCTGGAGCGACTGGTCCTTGACCACCTGCGCCCCCTGGTGAGCTCGTCCATGGACCCGCCGCAGTTTGTGTACCAGCCTGGCATCGGAGTGGACAATGCCCTCATCTTCCTCCTCCATCGAGCTCTGTCTCACCTGGAGTCGCCGGGGAGCTCTGTTCGGGTCCTTTTCCTGGACCTCAGCAGTGCTTTCAACACCATCAGGCCAGCCATCCTGAGAAACAAGCTCTGGAGCTTTCAGGGGTGGACCAACACCTCACATGCTGGATAGTGGGCTACCTCTCCAACCGCCCACAGTGTGTGAGGACACGGGACTGTGTGTCAGGGACTGTCCTCTGCAGTGTAGGGGCCCCCCAGGGAACGGTGCTGGCACCGTTACTCTTCACCCTCTATACAGCTGACTTTTCCACCTGTCACCCACCTGCCACCTGCAGAAGTTCTCTGATGACTCTGCCATTGTCGGCCTCATCACAGATGGGGACGACATGTCATACAGAGGACTCATCCAGGATTTTGTGGACTGGTGTCAGCAGAACCACCTCCTGATTAATGCGGATAAAACCAAGGAGCTGGTTGCAGACTTCCGTAGGCACCCATACTCTCCTACATCACCAGTGAACATCCAGGGATGGGACATTGAGATGGTGACATCTTATAAGTACCTGGGTATTCATCTGAACAACAAACTTGACTGGACTCATAACACCACTGCACTTTGCAAAAAAGGACAGAGCAGACTCTATCTGCTCAGGAGGCTGAGGTCTTTTGGCGTGCATGGGGCACTACTGAAGACCTTCTATGACTCTGTTGTGGCCTCTGCCATTTTCTACAGTGTAGTCTGCTGGGGGAGCAGCATCATAACAGCTAACAGGAAGAGGCTGGACAAACTCATTAGGAAGGCCAGCTCTGTCCTGGGATGCCCTCTGGAACTGGTGGAGGTGGTGGGGGAGAGGAGGATGACAGCCAAGCTGTCCTCCACAAAAGTCAATGATTCCCACCCCCTCCAACACACACTCACTGCACTGAGGAGCTCCATCAGTGATAGGATGCTACATCCAAAGTGTGTGAAGGAGCGGTATCGCAGGTCATTCCTTCCTGCAGCTGTCAGACTACATAACAAAAACTGCTCCAAGTAATCAGTGCAATAATCTGTGCATAACAATCTGTAAATACTATTTACAACTTATTAGGATGACGTTATTCTTTTATCCCACTCTTTTGTATATATACTTATTGTTTTTTGCATTGCACTTGTTCAGTACTCTATCCATTTTACTGATGCTGCTGTAAACTGGAACTTCCCCTCGCGGGACTAATAAAGGAATATTGAATTAAATTGAATCAAGGATACCACTTGCGCATTCCTGCCAGACTTGGGGGAGATGGTGGCAATAGAAATCTCTGAGCCTTTCCACAATGAGAGGTGTGGCCCTGTAGTGTTGGTTCCAAAGAGAGATGATCCCAAACTAATTGCCTGTGCAGTACATCAGCTGAAAACTCTTCCGAAGGGAAATGTGGTATTCAACAAATGAAAAGGAATCTCTCACTGTACATACCTTGAAATATTACCTCATTGACAAAGAGTTTGTTCTTGAGATTGATCATTGTGCTTTGTTATGGATCTCAAGCCTCGCTTTTGTCAGGTCCAGGACAGACCAGGACTCAAGAATGTCCTTATGATAAATGTACGACTATATTCTGTTTATGTTTTGTAGTGTTTATTATGCAGCTTTTGCATTCATTCATGTGCCTAACCAAAGACACTGTCTATTTGGGTCTTTGCACCTGGAGATGCATATTACACTATTCATGTGAGTTGAAGATATTCAACTTGAGTGAAAAATTTCTAAGTATTGCATAACTTTGCAGAGTGTTGTGTGGAGAGGACTAGCCACCGACGAACAACTGCTGTCTGCCTCTGGCTCTAGGTGAGAGCCTTTTCATGCATGTTGACTGCTGAAGAGAATGTAGGAGTAGAGAAAAAGAAGAAATTGGATTGAAATTACAGAGACTCTAGTGAGTGCTGAGTTCAGTTAGAAGATGAACTGAACAAGCAGACCATTGGTGCCTGCCACTAACTTATTCAATCTTTTTGTGGCAAAAAACACAAAGCAAAACTCAAATTAGTCACATGAAGCAAACATTTGTTTAGCTTCCTGTGTGCTGACACCATTATACAGCACCAAGAGTCATGTCATATTCACCTCTCTGCTGCTCTCACTTTCTGTTTTTCTATAAATACTTCATTCACTAATGAATTTGTGTCGCCTCCTTAGCTCAGATGGAGGATCATGCCCTTTGAGCCACTGGTTGGCTTTGAATGTCAAATATCTCCAGAGGGTCTTGAGTTTCAGTGGCAGTAATTTTAACAACTGAAAAATGGGAAGAAACGGTTGGACATAATTAGTGAATAAAAACTGTGTTTAAAAGAAAAGCTGAGAGTAGGAGAGTTGTGAGTGTAATCTGACTTGTTTTACTGGTAGAATTCATGCTGTGGAAATGTACATTGCACTGAATTTACAAATGCGTGCCACAGTTGACTCCACCCTTACTATTGTTTTATCTGGGCTTTATTTGAGACCCTGCCTTTATAAGAATACTGGCGTTAATTAGAGAATTTAAGGGAATTTGTGGAAATATGTCATACAATTGAATCCATTAAGTTTGTCATGTATTAGAGGCTGTCTGTTGTGTATGACAGACTATTGTTGGTAATATCACTCACCTGAAAAAAAAAAAAATGACAATGACAATGACGACTTAATTAAAAGACAGGTCCTCAATATCTGCCCCATAGCAGCTCCAGGGAAGCACTGAGCACCCTAAAACAACAACTAAAAACAACAGCACCACCTTCTGGTGATAATAGATAACAAAATGACACCCCCTCAACAATATTGGAATTATGACAGTACATTCTAGTCATTGTTAAACATTTTTACTTGGTTTTCTTTTATACACTACACTGTGCCATGGAGATACATGTGTACAAAAGTATTATTAAACTTCATAATCATGTTCCCTCTGTTCAACTTTTTAGATTTCAATGACCCAGTGCCCTTCCTCTAGTGCAAGTGTAAGGACAAACTGTAAACAAAGCTCTACTACCGATAAGACTTAAAGCCTGATTTCCATTGCATGGTGCAGCTCATGTCCACTTAACTCCCTTTTGGACCCAGTATTTGAATAGCCCCTCACTGTGGGTGATATTTCTTAGCTGATCGTCATAGCACTGCTGTGTGAAACTGCTGTGACATCATCTTCAACACTATAGGAAAATGGAAGGATATTAAAGGGATGGTCTCCTTGTTTTGGTGTTTGTGGTTGTGATAGCATGGACACAAACTTTGTTTAAGAAAATGCTGACCACAGCAAGACAAAATACTTCTGAAAAAAACCCTCCATCAGAGTGTGGGCGGCAAGATGACTCTGGTTGCTCCATGTCATGCAACTGATGATTCTAGTGTAAATTCTCTGAGACCAATCAGTGGTCTGGAGTGTTTTAACTCACCTTTAGCTCAGCTTAAGCCAAGTCAGGCAGAGTCATACCATGCAGCGGAAATGAGGAGAATAGCTAATTCATCAGTATGTTCTAAGTTGTCTCCAACATTTTCAGATTGTGGCTGCAATGAACTCTGCTATTTCTGGGGGACACTTGCAGGACTTTGCAGGGTTTTCGACTGTCCGTCCTATAGCACCCATCACATTTATCAGATGAAAAATGTGATGCATAAATAATAATCAGAGGCACTGTGCTTTTGTATCAAAACTTTATTTATCAAACAAAAAGAATGCACCATTGAAATAACATTTCTATAAAAAAGGACCATGGGACTGTTCTACAGTGCATTACAAAACCATCTATGTATACAACATTGTGGATAGAAATTTTGCTTTATTTCATCTGAGATACATTATCATCATCATCACCATCATCACTATTTTTTCTCTCCTTGACTCAAATGAAAGAATGCACACTAAAATATTGCAGTCACTAAGGTAATTTGGTTATAATGACTCTAGGATTGGACATTTTTTAAAGGATGGAGTCAAACTGTATTTACTCAGAACTATCCATCTGGTGGCTCCTCTGTCAAACAATGATGTTCTGAAAATTAAGTAATTGTCTGTGTGAGAGGAGATAAGAGCAGTTTTAATTTGGCCCCTTTCACCCAGATGAGATGAGGTCCATATCATTTTTTAGTTTTTTCTACTCCATTATTTTCTTTTTGTAAGGTGTCAGCCTGAAACTGTCTGTGTTGGAGCTGACAGAGCTAATTTCACACCAATATCAGACCACTTTCGAAGTCAGCACATCCCTGACCAACTTCACTTCATCTTTTTTGACCATGTAATTTGTCCTTTCTTTTATCCTCAATGGTTCCCACACAGGAGTGAAGTGCCCAAAGAAAGAAATTAATGAAGTCGAGTTACCTTTTGAAATGTGGGAGCCGAGCCTTCCCAGTTTCCACCTTATCAGGTCTAGCTGGTGTTTCCGAGTTTCACACAGTCACCACAAGATGAGTCTTTGTAGATAAGGGACGAGGTGTTTTTCAAGGCCTTTCCTGGTGTGTCTCACCTTAGTCCAATAACTACAATTCATATTTACTTGAATTTCCTGCACAATATTTTCCCAGGAGTAGCATTGCTGATTTTCTACCTTCCAGGAAGGTTTATCACTTTAGTTTTTTGCTTAAAGACATATTGTAGTAATGTGACAGCAGGGACTGTTTTAAAATCTGCCCCATAATAAAAATAAACACACACTCTCAGACACACACACACACACACACACACACACACACACACAAACACCAATCACATGTGCCAGTTAGACCCTGACTGATGTTACTGGCTAATATTTATTTAGCACACTTATATCATATTGCAGATAAGTGGCAAAAAAATGGCAATGCCGAAATTTTTTTAAGGTAATGTGAAACAGTGTCTATATTATATTGTTTCACACGTTTATTTTTCAATTAGAATATGCCCCAGCCAGTATATATCTTGGAAACAATTATTTAGCAACCAATACTGAGGGATCCTTAACAATATATGGGCCACCAGATTCATCATGTCAGATTATTTTTAAACTCTGGAATACCTATTTTTGGCATATTCATCAAAAATGTAGTACTGTTCTGGCTATACTTCTTACATCTGAATTTATAACATATAAAATTGTCTTTCAGATTTGCCAATCTCTTTTTTATTCTTATGACCAAAAACTATTTACCTGACAAAGTGAACACAGAGAACAATGGATATTGTACAAAGGACAAAGTAAATTCTTGATTTTAAAAACTTTCTAAAACAGTCACCGCTTTCAATTGCATTACCTTTGATGAATAAAATGTTGACTGAAAGTTGAGTGTGATGGATTACCTTTTTCAAATAAGATTCTACAAAAAATGAACAACTCCTAAGCTCTACCCAGGTACCACTGTCTTTGCCAAATTTTGAATTCCTGGCTCTAGATGGTATGTCTCCCGGGTTGAACACACCACAGACCTATTATAAGGTGATAGTTATAAAGGATAACTGCATAGATGAGATCAATCTACAGATTTTAGACTGAAAATAAATAAATAAATAAAAAGTGGTGGTGACTGTGTGTCCTCAGAGTAATGTTAAATGTTTCATTAAGAAATGTATGTATTAAGTATTAAAAAATGAAATAACTTTCTACAATATTGTTTCAAAAAACACTTAAACCTTTTAAGGCAAAAATGCAAACAAAAAACAAAGCAAAAACTCTGAATGGCACTTCAGTCATCTTAATTTTGTTCTTTGCTAAACTAAATTTACACTTGCAGAAATATCACATGGTTATAAATAATACTTTTATAGGGCACTCAAAATAAAGTAATAATAATAATAATAATAATATATTAAATTTGATTATAAAAAGTTACTACTACTCTAGTGGTGCTGTACACTGTAAAAAAGCAGCATTCTCTAAGGTTCTGCTGCAGCAACGCTTTTCTCCACAGTAAAATACACAGACCAAAATAAAATAAAAAAAATATCTGGCTGTTGGAGGCTGGGGTCAGACTGTTCAGGTTAGCCTTTGTATTGAGACTCAAGACAAAAGGTTTGCTTCAAGATTCAGAATCTAAAGTTTAAAAGATCAAAATGCAACAAAAGTAACTTTAGTTCCTTCTCTTCCAAACTCTTACTTTACAGCTGACAAAATGAAGTGGATATTTTATATTTTACTTGCACTGAATGCTGAAGTTGACTGTTTAATAAATTTATGTTTTGGGGGACTTATTTAACTTCTCTGTTCAGGGGTCTGTTAAAGAAGGAAATCAGTATTTTTGGATGTTTCAGTCAATTAACTTCAAATAACCTTCTTGTATTTTACATCTTCCAAATCATCCCTTCAGTTTTCAGTTGAGTTCACTTTCCTTCGAGCAGCCATTGATTTTATTCATTTCTGTTAAAGTTAAGACTTTAACATCAGTCAATTTGTCTGCATTTATTCTTGTGAAAGTTTTGTTTCTCTTGTGTGGCAATATATTAGGGAGTTCAAATAGATTTTTTACTGCACAACAATAACACAAGATTATTTTGATTATTGCTTATGATTGTAAAAATTATCAATTTGCTCTATACAATGTCAGAAATTGTATCCAATCAACCATCACAATTTCTTACTTCCCAAGGTGACGTCTTTAAATTATCTGCTTCTTCCGGCCAACAGTTCGAAATCCAAAGATATGTAGAAAGACAAGAAATGTTTTGCATTTTTCCTTGATTATTTGATTATCAGAATAGTTGCCTATGAATTCTCTCTTCCTTAATTGATTAATGGACTCATCTCTTATGCTCTGTAACCAAGTCTCTAAAAGTTTTCACACTAGAAATGAGTGGTTGCATGAAAGGAAAAACTGAAACAATTTGGTATAACTAATCACTTGTGTTTCTTTAAGTTATGTTTAGTGAGTGACCTAAACTATGCAAAAACACTTGCACAGCCTGCCAAAGGGCAAATGAGTCTGACATGTCATGATGAAAAGCAGGTACAGAACTGCCCATCTGCTATGGGATGCTTTTGATTTGTGTTCAGTGGTTAAAAAACATGTTACTTTTCCAGACAGCTGCTGAAATGTATCATTTATGAGACTAAGGTAAAAAACTAAAATAAAATGAACAAAACAAAAACAAAACAGTTTTTCTTCAGAGCTCCCTGTTTAAAAGGGCACAGCTTTGAGCAAAATTCTTGGCAGAGCAGACAGACAGCATCTGTTCGCTATTCCATGGCTGGGCAGGAAGAACAAATGAACCAAACAAAGAGCACATTTTGACATTTCACAAAGGTACAAGGGATTCCTATGTCAATGGCAACAATAACCCGCAAGGGCTAATGAATAGCGATAAATTAAATGCTTGACACATTGCTGTATCCAGAAACAGATTTTTATGACAATTTAAGAATGAAAAGACCTTGCGTGTTTTAATTAGGTGTGTTTACGAATGACAAGGAATCGAACTGAACAGACAATTCAAAATCTCCATTCATGTGACCAGACTCTTTAAAACAAATTTTTGACACTTGCAGGAAAAAGTCATCTAACAACTGATTTAATCAACCAATTTTAAAGCTCTGCTTTGAAATGATCATAGAAATGTTGACTGATTTCTCAATGTGCTCGTTGTCAAATGTCTCATGTAAACTGGACTAAACTGCCATTTCTTGTTTTAGCCTACTAAATCTAAAACTTTTGATGTTTCTATACTGCGGTCTAAATCCTTATCAGTTTTTATATTGATTTCCTTCCTTCCAGGCAGCAATTAGTTTCAGTTGATTTCAATGAAAATCATCTTGCAGGGATGTGGATACAATGTGCATACATTCATTTCAATGCTGATGAAGAGCACGCTTGAGTATTATTGACACACAGACCCAAGGCCAATGATAATCTAAAAGAACTCTTCACAACTAGAATATTAATATAATTTGGATCCAGTCTGACTGAGAGTTAACTTACGAGGAACATTCACGAAGTATTTTCCCATTGCAGTTCATCACATTTTGCTTTAGTTAATACACCTTTTCCTCCTCAGGCAAGTTTCCAGCATTTCCACAGGTTTTTTTATGCACAAATTGAAAATGGCAATAAAAACAGGTAGATGCAAACACAGTGACATTTACACTACTGTCTGTGGTGGTAACAGTCAAGAGCCTGCACAATTAACAAAAAAAAGAAAAAAAAAATTGATTTTTTTTTTTTTCCTTGAAAGTCAAAAGAGGGATACCATGACAGGAATAATCAGTGTCCTCCATCTTTTTCAAAAAGGTCTTTTACATTTACGTGACGATGTCCCCATTCTTTCTAAGGCAATTCAAGTCTGGAACCATGCTTTGAAGTCTCTACAAGCTGATTTTCATATAAAAGAACTAAATGAATGGCTGCCAGGAAGAAAGGAATCAACCGATGTATGATTTAAAACAACAAGCAGTAATTAAAAAACATATATATATAATTTCTATTCAGTGGGTGAAAATGTGCAAAACCAACAGTGTTAAGTATGATATTTGCTCTGCTTAGGAATTAATTTTCCTTTTTGTAAGCTGCAAAGAAATCTTGTGTGTCAACATGGTATGTAATTTAGCATTTACTGTTAAAATCAGATTTCCTCTCTTAAATTAAATTTCAGTCTCACCCAGCAGCGTTGGATCATACCCTATGTCTGCAGCTCTGCTCTGCTTTCTGAAACAGGACAAGAAGTGGAATTCAAAGCAGAATGAAAGCACTTAGATTGGCTATGTCTTCCAGAACATGTTGATGAGTTTGATCCCCACACCGCTCGCCTGCCTGCATTTGTTCACCTTTCATCCCTGTGCTCATTCTGTAGAGACATTACCTTTCCATCCATCCCCTCTGTTGCAGGGACTTTTCCCCACAGCTGTAATGACACAGTGAACGTGAGCCTGAATCATAATATTTAAAATGCTGTTATAATGAATTCCCAGCCTCATTGCTCCGTGCCCTAGCTCGCACATGCAAACCACCTCTGAATATCAATTCACCCCCCTCCATCCCCCCAGCCCTCTCTCTCTCTGTGTTTGTCTCTCTCTCTCTCAGGCTTTTTTCCTTTTATCACAGAAAGATTAAGGTATGAAAATCACAAATTGGTGACTGGGGTGACACAGTCAAATATGGAGCATACTGATGGCCAGTTTTTCTTGTCAGCTGATTAATGAAACATTTGTCATTTTAAGTTCCCCCATTCAAAAAATATCCATCTTCACAAGCCATTTAGTCATCTACTTGGCCTCCAAATTGGATTTTTTGTTTTTTTGTTTTTGTTTTGTTTTTTATGAGGAATGGGGAAGTAATTCAACTTATTCTCAATTATGTTTGTCTGCATTTGGGAAATTTGTAAAAAAAAAAAAAAAAAAAAAAAAAAAAAAAAAAAAAAAGATGATTGATATGAGAAATGCATTTCTACAGTAGTATAAAAAAAAAGATATCTCAATTTGCAAGTCAATTAAATTGTCTGAAATCACAATTTTATGGACAAAGAATCAACATTTGTTAGCATTAGTTCACAGTGTACACCCTGCTCACTCTGCTGCTTTCATGAAGAGTAACACAAAAATCCAATCCTCCCTAACAAACCATTAATTCTCACATCAACTCTCCAACTCAGATTTACAGCTGTCAATAAAGTAATCTTAACAAACTGAAAAGTGGATGCCCAGTGTGCTGACATCCTGACTGATCTCACGTTCCAGAGATCATCCTGAAACCACTGCAAATTTCATAACCCCCTCACTGAAAGTGGTTTCCTCATTCCATATTTTAAGGAAAACCAGAAATAGCACAAAAGATTATTTCCATAAAAGTTAATAGTTGAGATAGTTTTGATCAAAATGTTACTTTTGTGATGCGTTCAAACTCTGTAGATATCAAATTTCATGGTGGGTTATAACCTTTAAAGCAGCTCTCTGTGGAAATTTGAAGAAAAAAAAAAACTCTTAAAAAACAAAAAACAAAAACAAAACACTTCTGACAGGACAGCTAATGTAAAAATATTCTATGTGGAATATGTATTATTTGTGTTTATGTGTTTATGTTTTTGTTGCTTTTTTCTTATTTATGTATAAAACACCCTTTTTGAGCACCCTGAAGAAAACTTAAAGTGAAGCTGGCGGTTTTGCAATTTTGCCATGTGTCAAGGTTGACAGAGGTACATGTGTGTTTATCTTATGAAAAATAAATATGGATTCATCAAAAGCAGGCCTGAATACAACACACTCACCTCCAGTCAAGCACATACTGAAATAGCAGTGTGGAAAAAAAAAAAAATAATATGTACAAAAATAAACAATGGTAGAGATCATTCTCCTTATCATCAACAACTGCCCCACTACCATTTAAAATCTAAATAGTAATAATAATAATAATAACAACAACAACAACTTGATCCTTCATCCTTTTTGCTGTAACGTCACCTTCGCAATTGACTCTTCCATCACAGTAAAGCCAAATTTCCATTTGTTCCTACTTTGACAGGAGCTCTTGTGTATGCCCTATTTTACATAAACAGAATCCAGCCATGCTAATTATAAGATTCTTTTGAAGATCCTCACTTAATGATCTTGCTATCACAAGATCTCACTGAACAGAACACACTGATGTTTTTGTGATCTTATGTTTGATCTTGTGATTTTGACATATTGTGTTTCATTATATATTTTGTGAACTCATGAACAGGTGTCTCAATAGCCAACAACAGTCTTCACTTAACTTTTCTGCATTTTTCAGACTGTAGCCATTCTTTGGGACTCCAATCAGCAAGGGGTGACAAAATACACTGAATGTACATACATACAGTGCAATGTGACAAGTTGTGAGGAGTTACTGAATTTAAACATATTTTTTTGAAAGGATCAATCACGACATACCATCCAAAGCCAGTCTTCATTTGTTCAGGTTGGGACCGGTTCAACTAATCCAAATCCAGCTCCATACATATCTTACTGCTTTTCGCTGACTCCCAGTCGACTGGGACTGAGACAGATGTGAACAAGGAGCAAATAAAGTCGCAATAAATTATTCAAGATGGGAATTTGGCCATGATGAGTCTTTGTAGGCAAAGAATGAAGTTTGTCTAAGCTGGGGAGGGTAAAAGCTTGGTCAAGAGCAGCAACAGACTGAGTCTATAGAGGTTTCTATACAATCCTGTAATCCGAGAGTCAGCTGGATCCAGATCCAGATGATTTAGACTGTAGTATCCAGTAGTTTCTTACACTTGTTTCTTTAGTCCCTTCATTGTTTTTAAGCCTCAGGATCCAGAGGTGGAGGGGCTGCATGGGTTGTGGGTGATTGTTGTTTCAGTGAACTCCTACTGTTTTGTTCAAGTGAGGAAAAAAGAAAGACACTGAAGAAAACAAAGAATAGTAGAAGTACTGGAGAGGATTTCCTTGCCTTACCACAACAGGCAACCTCAGACCCATGTGTGAAAAAGAATGATTTGGTGAAATTTTGGTGGCTGTGGATATGTCTCCTATTTCTTATTGGATATTCTGGTAGCATTTTCAAACCATACACACATCCTGTGACTGTACAAAGTTGGAATACCCAAATAAAAACCGAGACAAAAGGACTACTTCAAACAGCCATCATGAAAAAAAAAGAGGTACAGTCACAGTAAATGAGCTGTGGACAACTCAGTGGAAGAGGACATTAATAAATACCACAAAAAAGAGAAACAGGAGGGATCTCATAACTTAAACTTAACTGTGTTCGCTTTTGTGAAAATCCCATCATCATGTGTTATTAAGTTAAGCGCTAGTTTTTGTTTTTTCAAATTTTGTGTTTGAGGTTGAGTTTAGATGGGCACAGTGTGAACTCCTAAAGATGCCCCTCCACCTTTTTTCTGTTCTTGTAGTTGATGCTGTGCTGCTGTAGCATTTATCCTCTATTTATAATTCTCTTTATCCAATCCCAGTTCCACCAGTTGAAACCAAACATGCCCAGCCCAGCACAGATGGAAGTCTGATTTCACAGAGGTGTCTTCAAACCCAGATTGATCTGTTGTTGCCCTTAGTGAATGGACAGCAGGTGACATCAAGGCTTGAAGAAGGGTTCCAGACTGGACCAGGCTCGATTTGGGTCACAGGTTAGAAGGCAGAGCCAGTAATGGCATTGAGCTGCTTCATCAGCCCTTCTAGACTGGCCATCTGCTCTGACAGATCGTCCTGCTCGTAAACCTGGAAGACAAAAAAAAGTAGAGCAGGTTAGTTTGAAGCCTACAGTTCATAGTGGTTGTATTGTATTTTATCATTCCACCCAATCCACAAACTGATGCACTGACAAATCACTAGTAAAAACATCAAAAATTCCAACTGACACGAAGACCATTCTTTATAGATAAAGGACTGGACAGCTGGTTGATAATTTCAATAACAATGCCGATATTTCCTGTAGCTACCAGTCATTTGCCAGTGGGAAGCTTTCAGCTTATGGAGCATGAATCAACATGGATGCTGATGAACTTTTAGTATCTTTTATTGATAACAGAATTAATCCTCCTGAAGTTGTTGCCCATGTGGCCTCTGGGTCAAGGAACAGGCCTGTTAGATTCATTGAGGATGAACTCAGGAATGCTGAGTGTCAAAGTGGAGGAAAATCTAAGCCAGTTTATTAATTTATGACCCGCTTTCACAGATCAGCACTGGCACTGACCTACGACTGACCATTTTGAGAACCTTTACATGATCTAGTCTTCAAGGACTCACAGAAGGGGATGAGAATGGATAAAACCTCATACATACAGCGGGGAAAATAAGTGTTGAACACGTCAACATTTTGCGCAGTAAATATATTTCTAATGGGGCTACTGAAACTAATTTTTCACCAGATGTCAGTAGCAACCCAAGTAATCCGCAAAGATAAAGAAATTAAAACAAATAAGTTCATAAATTAAGTTATGTGAAGTAAAGTGGAATGACACAGGCAAGAAGTATTGAACACATGAAGAACAAGAGGTGCAAAAAGGCATGAAAAGCCATGAAACCAACTGAAATCTGTCAGTATTTAGAATGCAATCCTGCCCCCTATCAGTGCAAATTAATATCAGCTGGTTTAGTCCTAATTGATGGCCTATAAAAAGATTTCTCATTATCAAGGTGTCACACACGAAACATCTCATGATGGGCAAAAGCAAAGAGCTCTCGCAAGACCTTCGCAGTCTCATTGTTGCAAAACATATTGTTGGCGTTGGTTACAGACCAATGTCTGAACTTCTGAACGTCCCAGTGAGCACCTTTGGTGCCATTAGGCAGAAGTGGAAAGAACATCATTTCACCTAAAACCAGCCATGACTAGGTGCTCCTCACAAGATTTCTGACAGAGGAGTCAAAAGAATAATCCGAAGAGTTGTCCAAGAGCCAAGGACCACTCATGGAGAGCTTCAGAAAAACCTGGAATCAGCAGGTATACTTGTTTCAAAGAACACAAGTGATGCACTCGACCGCCATAGCCTCTATGCATGCTTACCAAGCAAGACCCACTACTGAAAAAAAAAAAAAAAACATGTTGAAGCTCATTTGAAGTTTGCTGCAAAACGTTTGGACAAGTGTAACCCACCTTAAAATGTGAAATAAATAAATAAATAGTTAACTAAATACATAAAAAATGTTGAATCAGGTAAAAAAGTTACATTTGATTCACCAAGAGTTAAAACCTCATGATTAAAATTAGATCAAAAAGTTCATTTGTTGAAATATGTACATTTAATCCATTGGAAGTCCATTAAAAATGGTCAGAAAGCCGTTTTAGTGGCAACAGTTAAAAGTATGGCTGTTAAAAATTATTACGTTCCTTCTCCTTTAAGAGATTTGTTGCCTCTTGCCTTTAAGAAATGCGCAGCTGCACTTGAGCAGAAGGGAGCGGGCACGGGAAAAAGCAGACGAAAGAGCAGAGAAAACAAGCAAGCAAGATTGAGCTGAAAGGTGTTCAAAAAGTGTCTTTAGAAGCATCTACCTGATTGGAGTTTGATGAAGAGCATATATCAAACAACCGACAGCGGTTTTGGTGAGTTTCAACTCATTTTAATATACGTTTGCTGTGTTGTAAACGCCAACAGAGGGCTGATGTTATTAGCAAAATTGTATGAAGAAAACCTTTAGCATAAATGGTTTTTAGTTCATATCTTTCGGTTTGTTAAGCAACCCAGAATGCAAATGTACGGTGTGTGAATGTATATGTTAGGAGAGAGAGCTCAAGTTTTATTTTGTGTAGACAACAGCATTGTTAGCTTAAAGGTGCCGCTCTGCTGCCATTTTGGGCCTGGTGAACAACGTAGCGGTAGTGTTAGGATTTACAGCTGCTGTAAAACATCATTGAGTTTAATTAGTAATAGTCATTTATTTTGGTTATGACCTGTTGTACAGGTCAGGTTATTTTTTGCTTCTTAAAAGCTCAGTTAGAGCGAGGATCCTGTAGTGTGTGCGACACACACGCAAGCGGGAAACGGCAAGCCACACCCAGTGACTACGTTCTCAAATTCATCGTACCAGTGAGAGGATCTGCTGAGTACGGTTGGACTGTGATAACTCACTGCCAGAGTGGTAGGAGTGTGTGGATTCGTCTTTCCTTTTCTTTGAACTGGATAAGTCTTTCTCTAAGCTGGATTCAGCCGGATCCAGACTTTTCTTTGAACTGGATTCAAGAACTGAACTTGAACTGAATTAAGTGTCACACTTGACACCATCTTTTGTTTCATAATTGTCAACATTGTGATTCATGGTGATTGTGTTTCATTGTAATTGATGTGATTTTGGGAAAGGGTGCATCTGTACTTTTACCTGAGAGAGAGAAAAAAGAAAAAGAGTTCATTCAAGAAAAATAGTGAAACAAAAATAAGTTCAACTTATTTATCTAAAAGGAGACAATTAATAGTCTGGTCTAAACTAGTCAAAAATAACATAATACACTGTTACATTCAGTAAATTGCCGGCTCTTACATTTAAAGTCTGTGGTCTTTGGTCTATTTTTTTGTAGCGCTTCCCCACTCCTTTGAGCCTAGAACTGGTCCAGTAGCATAGACAGTGGTGTTGGTTGACCCGAGTGCTACACAAGCCAATGAAATAATGGGAGAATATAGTCTCGTCAGATGACACCAAAATTGAACTTTTTGGATGTCACAGCACGCACCATGTTTGGAGGAGAAATGGCACTTCACATCACCCCAAAAACATCATACCAGCAGTGAAGTTTGGAGGTGGGAACATCATGGTGTGGGGTTGTTTTTTTAACACATGGTACTGGCAGACTTGATAATTGAAGGAAGAATGAATGGAGAAATGCACAGAGACATTCTTGATAATGATCTACTGCCATCCACCAGGATGCTGAGGCTGAAGCGAGGGTGGCCATTTCAGCAAGACAATGATCCCAAACACACAGCCAAGGAAACTCTCAATTGGTTTCAGAGAAAGAAAATAAAGCTGCTAGAGTGGCCCAGTCCCCTGACTTAAATCCAATTGGGAATCTTTGGAAAGAACTGAAGATCAGAGTTCATAGAAGGGGCCCCCGGAACACTCAAGATTAGAAGAGAGTTTGTGTGAAGAACGGATGGGCCAAAATCACACCTGAGCAATGCATGCAACTAGTTTCTTCATACAAGAGGAAGCTGTCATTACCAACAAAGGCTTTTCTTCATATAGAGTTTGTCTTTACAGTTGGAAATAAATATTCAATATTCTCCTTAGCACACCATGGAAAATTGATAGAGGCTCAGTGGAAATATTTCTCATACTTAAATTGCAAGGTTTGTGTTCCTTCATTATAATGCGCCAATCCTTACACCTTCATTAGTACAAGATACACAGCCTAACAATCATCACCTAAAACTCTATAGATTTCAATTATAATGATTATTTTCATTATCATCAATCTGTTAAAATCTTGATTAATCTATACCTATGAAAAATTTCCCAAAGGTCACATCAAATTGCTTGTTTGGTGACTAAAAAAAATTCTAAAAATCAGTACTATCATATAAAATCCTCGCATTTTAGAAGCTGAAACTAGAGAACATTTGGCATTTTTTCTTGAAAAATGCAGAAAAAGATTAATGTCATCAAAATAGCTGCTGATTTCTTTTTCTGTTGGTTGACTAATAGATTGATTGACTAATCATTCAGACCTACTGTGTTTACAGAATGTGGAAAGAAAATGGAGACAAAACTAATTGATCCATTTACAGTTAAAATGTAACACTGTATTTTATAGAGCACATTTGGAAGAGTTACTTAATGACGTAATAAATGCTGACATTCTTAGGTGATTGATTTATTAGTCAATTCACAGACAACTTACAGCCAACAATTTAGATTGTTTTATATCATTGTGTGTGAACTGGAGACACTGAGGGGAGACGGCAGTCAGGAAGCACACCACAGCCCTTGAGATCTCTCAGTAGCTGCCCCACTCAAAAGCCAGAGGAGGGTCTCTTTTAATACCACCCCAGGCAACCAAGCTGTGAGAAAGTGAAATGGCCCACAGCAAATGACACACAGGATGAAACCCACTAGTGTACCCACTAGCCACATTAACAGAAACAGCCGGGAGGAAAATTGACAGCTTGACAAGTTGTTTTAAATATGACCCGAGAAAGGGAGATCAAAACCCTTAAGAACCTGTTCACTAGAGAATTTGCCGATGGCAGGATGGAGGGCATAAATGATCTGACCAATGGACCTTGGGGCAACTGAGCAGACTGAGAAGGGCAGAATGGCTCCAGAGTCTGAGGAAGGAACAGGAGGCCAAGTGACCGCTCTTAGGGGCCAGGCTTTAAGTGCACACCCGAAGGCTGGAACTGAAACTCCTGAGGGGCTTGACACCAGTGAACCAACATGAAGTCCAGAACATTTTACAGAGAGCCTGATCAGGGCCAAGTAGTATACCTAATAAAGTATAGAGGAAATGCCCGATGCTACTCTGCATCCTATTGAAAGGTAGGGTATGGACAAAAGTCATCATCTTGTTGTTATGAAAAGAGCTGTTTCATACCAAAGCAATGGACATCTCTGAGATCAAAGTCAATATTCTAGTCAAAGGCAGTATTGATCTATGCTGGCCAAATCTGTCCTGGCCAAAAGGATCAGAGCCATCTCTGGGTGTTTGGAACGCATGGTAGTCCTGCAGCGTATTCAGGACAGAAAAAGAGGCAGATGAATGTCTGAGAAAAAAGAAGGGCCAGGTTTACCAGCAAAGTTAAAGGCCTAACTCTTCCAGCATTGTCTGTTACCAAGGCTCATGTGGCTACTGACAATCTGACATGCCTACGACATTAGTGGAAGGAATCGAGAGGCGAGTGAACAAACACCTTCACAGGTGGCTTGGAATTTGGAATTAGGTCTGTCAATCA
The DNA here is from genome assembly GCA_037975065.1 of Chaetodon trifasciatus. Lineage (NCBI taxonomy): Eukaryota > Metazoa > Chordata > Actinopteri > Chaetodontiformes > Chaetodontidae > Chaetodon > Chaetodon trifasciatus. The sequence continues at coordinate 1,313,880 of JBBMOE010000065.1, read as the reverse complement.
CAGTAGAGGTTAGTGTGATATATGTGTTCAATATTTTAGTATTGCCCACAACGGACTGGATTGAAACCGTAAAATTGAAACAGACTTTGGAAAGATTCCCCACCCCTGATCTTCGATGCTCAAGAAGTGTATTTGATAATGTCATGATTTTCAATGAACATGGCTTAATAACAGCATCCCAGACAATGTGATAGAACTGCAGGGACGCCGTGTCTTCAGAGCAGACAGAACAGCAGAGCACTCTGGTAAGACCAGGGAAGGAGGACTGTGTATCAACATTAACAAAACTTGGTGTCCAGACTCTGTTATCACCGGGAGCCACTGTTCTACTAATCTGGAATATCTGATGATCAAGTGCAGGCCTTTTTATCTGCCTAGAGAGTTCACATCCACTGTGCTAGTTTATATCCCCCCCGGATGCTAATGCTAAACTAGCAAGAAAGAACTGTATGCTGTCATCCACAAACAACAAACTCTACACCCTGATGGAGCGTTTATTGTTGCTGGAGACTTCAACCACTCCAACCTGAAGACTGTTGTCCCCAAATTTCACCAGCATGTCTTCTGCACCACTAGAGGAGACAAAACCCTGGACCACGTTTATACAAACATTCCCGAGGCTTACAAAGCCAGTCTTATCACCTCTCATTGTTCCTACTCTCCAAGTACACACCACTCATCAGACGTGTGAAGCCAACAGTGAGGACTGCTAAAGTATTGCCAGAGGGAGTGGATACCACGCCACCCGGGCCATGCTGGACTCAGGATCGATAGACATTGACTTACATGCCTCCTCTGTTCTGGATTACATCAACACATGTGTTGACAACGTCACCACCCACAAACAGATAAGAACTTTCCCCAACCAGAAGCCTTGGATGAACAGTAAGGTCCACCTCCTCCTAAAGGAACGTGCGCTGCTTTCAGATCTGGCGACGCAACGGCCTATAGCTCATCCACAGCTAACCTGAAGAGGGGCATCAGGGAAGCTAAATAAGCTCTGAAGCTACAGATTGAGGAGCACTTCCACAACAATGCCAACCTGTGCTGCATGCGGCAGGGCATCCAGGCCATCACAGACAAATCAGCCAAAAAAGACAACCCCGCCAATCAGTAATGCCTCCCTCTCTGATGAGCTCAACCACTTCTACGCTCTCTTTGACAGGGACAACAAACAAGCAGCCACTAAAACTGCTCCCCATCCAGATGAACAGCCCCTCACACTCTCCACTTATGACGTGCATTCTGCACTCAGCAGGGTGAACGTCCATGAGGCTGCTAGTCCTCATGTGCCTCAAGACGACCATCATCATGCCAGGACCGAAGCAGTCAGCTGCAGTGGACCTCAATGACTTTTGCCCCATTGCACTCACCCCCATCATCACCAAGTGCTTCGAGAGGCTGCTCTTGGCCTACCTCAAATGCTGTCTTCCCCCCCACACTGGAACCCCATCAGTTTGCCTACCGCCTGAACAGTTCAACGGAGGATGCCATCTCCACGGCAAAGCACTCTACCCTGACGCACCTGGACAACAACAACACTGACTATGCTGTTCATCGTCTTCAGCTCAGCATTCAATACAGTCATCCCCTCCAACCTGGTCATTGGCCCTTTCTCTCAAAAATAGTTGCTAATCAGCTGTGTGAATTTCTATGCAACAATAGTTTATTTGAGATTTCCAGTCAGGATTTAGAGTGCATCATAGCACAGAGATGGTACAGGTTAAAGTTACAAATGACCTTCTAATTGCATCTGATAAAGGATGTTTTATTCGATCTTAGTGCTGCATTTGACACCATTGACCATGGTATCCTATTGCAGAGACTGGAACACTTCATTGACATTAAGGGAACTGTGCTAAGATGGTTTAAATCCTACTTGTCAGATTGCTTTCAGTTTGTACACGTTAATGATGACTCCTCTGTGCTCGCTAAAGTCAGCTACAGAGTTCCGCAGGGTTCTGTGCTTATATATGCTTCCTTTAGGGAAGATTATCAGGAGGCACTCAATAAATTTTCATTGCTATGCAGATGATACCTAGCTATATTTATCAATGAGGCCAGAAGAAAACAATCAGTTCAATAGACTACAAGCGTGTCTTCAGGATATAAAGACCTGGATGACCTGCAATTTTCTGTTACTCAACTTGAACAAAACTGAAGTTATAGTACTAGGCCCTAAACGTCTTACAAACTCACTGTCTGATGACATAGCAGTTATGGATGGCATTGTGCTGGTCTCCAGCACCACTGTAAAGAATCTGAGAGTTATCTTTGATCAGGACATGACATAAAACAAATTTCAAGGAATGCCTTTTTCACCTACATAACATTGCAAAAATCAGCCACATCCTGTCTCAAAATGATGCAGAAAAACTAGTCCATGCATTCGTAACTTCCAGGCTGAATTATTGCAATTCCTTACTATCAGGCTGCCCAAATTCGTTGCTGAATATTTGCCAGTTGCTCCAGAACGCTGCAGCACGTGTTCTGACAAAAACGAGGAAGAGAGATCATATTTATCCAATATTAGCCACTCTGCACTGGTTCCCTGTAAAGTTTAGAATAGAATTTAAAATTCTCTTCCTTACTTACAAGCCATAAATGGTCAGGCACCTTCTTATCTTATAGTTCTCTACTCTACTAGCTCATAGTACCTTATTAACCCACTTCCCATGGATAGTGGCTGAATCTGGATTGTGGACTACAGCTGCGTCTCCTGCCATGGCGCTGCCTGACATCCACTGCAACCGCTACTACTATTATTACATCCACAGTCATTGTCACTTCCTGACCAACAGATCCCAGTCTGTTAGGTTAGACAACCACACCTGCGCCACCCTGACCCTGAACACTGGCGTCCCACAGGGCTCTGTGCTGAGCCCTCTTTTCTACTCCCTCTTCACCCACGACTGCATATCTGTGCATGGCTCCAATTCCATCATCTAGTCTGCAGAGGACACCAGCGTGATAGGCCTGATTGACAACAACAACAACAAGTCAGCCTACAGGGATGAGGTTCAGCAGCGGGCAATGTGGTGTGCCGACAGCAACCTGACCTTTAACACCAAGAAGACCAAGGAGTTCATCGTGGACTACAGGAAATTTGGCTGCAGTCACACCCTCATTCACATCGTGGGGGCTGAGGTTGAACGTGTCTCCAGCTTCAAGTTCCTGGGTATTCACATCTCTGAGGTTCTCTCCTGGACACTCAACTATTCCGCCCTGATAATGGAGGCTCAATAGCCCCTCTACTTGCTGAGGAGACTGAAGAAAGTTAACCTGGCTTCCCAAATCCTAGTTAACTTCTAACGCTGCACCATCAAGAGCATTGTGACCAACTGCATCTCAGTAGGGTACAGCAGCTGTACAGCCTCCGAGCAGTAGGCCCTGCATGGGCAGTGAAAACCGCCCAGTACATCACCAGTGCCCAGCTAACTGCCATCGAGGACCTCCAGTGGAAGAGGTGTAAGAAGCGCATGCAGCATCAGCAGAGACAGCTCCCACCCCAACCATGGACTGTTTGCCCACCTCCCATCTGGTAGGAGGTTCAGGAGCCTCCATTCCCACACCCGCAGGCACAGGAACAGCTTCTTCCCCAGAGGTGTTACCCTGCTGAACTCTGCCCCCCAGAAGTTGAAAAGTTGGTTGTAGTTGCTTGTGTTGTACTTACGGTAATTTATATGTGAAGATACTTTACTAAGTGACAGATTGTAAATCAGCTTAACAACCAGATTCCACACAAAGTTAAAATAGCTGAAAATGTAAAATGAAGTTGTGTTAATTTTGGTTAACTTGGTTTGTACTTCACTGTACATGTGTTCTCAATATTTGAAAATGTAAATAATTTAACAATCTATGTGGCCAATTAACGGAAGATCCACCAAAGGTCAATGATACAGATGGTTAAATGTTGACTGAGACTATTTTGCTCTTCTTAATTGTTCTTTCAAGTGTTCAACTTTGCAGAACAAATTGTCCTTTTATGACTCCTATGTGTCCCTACAGAGAGGTATGAACCCACTGATCCAGATATCAATCTGGTCCACTTAAAGCTTTTAACCTGACTACACATCAGTTTTTGACAACTGTCTACCTCGGGACATCTCTCCCTCCAGCCATATAGATTTTTATATTGCCTCCATTTAAAACATCACAACAGCCAAATCACAACAGGAAACATTAATATCAATAAACATCCTCAATCAACCAAGAGCAGCAGTGAGTTTACCGGCTAACAGACAGTGATGTGATCATTTTAGGTCAAAACATATTAAAATAATAATCAATTGAAAGCTTTAAAGCACTTTAAAATACATTACAACATGAGATTTCAGATATTTCATGTGTGTTTTGTTCTTTTGTGTTTTTATCAGAGTTACGTGAGCTTTTATACGTATTTGTTTCTTTCCTTCATTTATTAAGCCTGATACATACCCATTTTCCTTTTTGTTCTTATCTCCTTTTTACTGATTCAAAAAATAATGAAACCCTAACCCATCAGTCTCAGCTTTAGTTTGTGTCTAGTGCTAAAAAGCAAATAACAACAATAATAACAACAATAAATAATAAGTTACTTTTTGCATGCTGACAAGCTTAACTAAGATGATGAACATGGTAAACATTATACACGAATATTAGCATGTTAGCATTTTCATTGTCATTAGCATTTAGCCTTTATTTAGCCATTTAGCCCTAGTCCTTTATAGTAACACTTATGTTACCCCAATGTAACATTTATAATATAATTATATATTATATATATAATATTTATATGATTATTGTCTGTGTTAGGACTGGGCAACTCATTGATGTAATCAGTGATCATGACAACGACACATCACAAGCATGGTGGTGCATGGTGAAAGCATGGATTTCCCAGGAGAACAAGCTGCAGCAATAAAACCTCGCTTATCAAGTGTGAGAGTATTTTAGACAGAGACCTAACAATGTGGTGCACTCTAAATGGTGTAAATTGGAAATGGCTTATCACAACAGCTACACAACTTGAAACCAAAGTACTTTGTCAAAATGGCAGGGACACCAACCACCCAAGCATGATATATTAGGACTAACAACACATGGAGCATGTGTGTGTACGTACTAGTCACTTAAAATGTGTTGTCTAATTCTTCCTCCATTGTCCCCATATTAGTAATTTCTGCACAGCTGCTGCTGTTGTAATGTAATTTTACACCATGCATCAGCTAACTCTTATTTTGGCTGTTTTATTTCTACATTTTTTTGTACTTAATGGCCATGTATGAGTGGAAAAATGGCTTAAAATAACATTACAGACAATTGTTACGGTCTGTAAATTTAGTTTTTAAATTCCAGTTTCTCTTAGATTCTGTCCAGATATTCCGAACAAGTTATGACCAAATAACTGCAAAACCAATGACAATCAGCCTCAGCTATAGTTTGTGTTAATAACAGACAGTTAAGTCTAAACTATCTCTCCTACTACTGAGAGATCAGGGAGACTTGGGGGAGAAAGAATGTTGGACATAAACACAATATTTAAATATACAGGGGCTTTCTGTGTCAGGATTGGCAGTATCCTCCTGCCAGCTTCCTTGTGTTTCTTTTGTTTCCCCTCCCTTGTGTTTCGTGTGTTTTCTCTATCTCTCTCCCCCCGTCTGTGTGTCTGTATCTGAGCTGAAATGGGCATGGTTCATCTTCTCCCCTCCTATTGCCAGCCCACCTGCATACCTGAGGTTCATCAATCAACCTACATAAACCCCTGTCCTTCACTCCAGCCTGCGCCATATTGTCTGTTGTCCTATGTGGTATTTTGTCACGGTTCCTGAATTGCTTTATCCTTGTGAAATTGCTCTATGTTTGATTCTCCTGATCTCATGCCTGTGTTTTGTCTCTATGTAGAGACGTCTGAGTCATTCCCCACCTGGATCTCCTGCCATAAGCTAGCCAAACTCTCTCTGCCTCATCTCCCTGATCTGCCTTCATCTGCCATTCCTCAACACCTGCCCGGTTCAAATTCCCTTGGATTGCCCATTCTGAACATTTATGTTGTCAGCAATAAACTGTTTGCACTGATCACTGTTTCCCGATCTGCTTTTGGGTCTACAAGCTACACCCATTATGACACTCTGCTGCTTTGAGAGAAGGTTCAAAACATAGAATAACGTGTTACTAGAGAAACCTGGTGTCAGTTGCACCAGATCTTCATATGTTAACCTAGTTAGAATTGAAGTGTTTACTAAGGTGAATTATACAACAGTTAGTTCTGACCAAGTAATTTGATTGGACAAGAGACATTCCATGAGTGCTGATATAGAGTACAACAGCACTGGGACTTTTTACTGATATTATAACTCCGCTGTACAGGCGTTCTAATAACCGTTAATTAATGTTACATCACTTGTTAACAAGTAACAAGCAAACTTTGCATCGCAAAGATGGACATATTTCCACAAATAACACTTGCTCAGAATTATGAATGGTCATCAGACTCAGAAGAAGACGAAGGGAAGGAAAGGCCTTGATACATCAGCGCAAACCAGGTGTGCTGATATGACATCAGCCGACCTCAGCAAATTAGAGAAGAGCAAAAATGATATTGAAACCTAATGGGCACTATGTATGAGGAGTGAGGAAATGCGCTCTGCCCGGTAACGTTGCTCGAAAAATGCCTAAAGAAAATTCCGCCTGATGCAAAGGCCCTGTATCTGCAGCCGATGAGGGTAACAGTGGCGACAGACAGCTTCTGGTATACCGCCGTTCCCCTGGGAGTAAACCAGCTGTCACAGATGTTACCGAGGATGTGCAAGGAGGCAGGGACACACACATCTTACACCAGCCACAGCCAGAGAAGCCACTGCCATACAGAAACTGTCTGATGCGTGACTTGAGGTGAGGGAGATCATGGCAGTGAGTGGGCATAGGTGAGATGCTTTATATAAACAGACACAAACTACAATGTCATTTTGATTCATAGATTATGTGTCGCAGAACATAAAATACATATCTAAACAAAAACTTGTTTCACAGGTCTGAAAGCTCTCTAAAAAGTTACTGGAGGCCATCTATGGAGAGCCGGAAACGATGGAGCAACGTGCTATCTGATTGAGCTGTTAACTCATCAGAAACAGACATCCTGCCACCAAAGCGTCTGTCAACAGACTCTTATTTCAGTGGTTGCACAATAAATGGAAACATTCTGATAAATGTAAATGATACTAAGTAGCGGTAATATGCAGACACAGAGTAGCAAGCTTGTGTGTAGGAAATGTTTATGTGTTGCCTGGCAACAGCCTTGCCTCCTTTCCAGTTGCGGAACTATTTGTGTTGGCGGAGCCAAATTAATGATTAAATAAACAAACAAATCATAATCTCTTTTTGCTTATTACTGTTAACTAATAAAATGCGCTTGTAGAACTTTTGTATAAAAGCAATATCGCACTCAAGGTTGTGCTGTTGTGCTGAAAGTCGGCACTGGTGTGATTATCTGCGGCACTCGGCCGAATCACACCAGTGCTGATATCCTGCACAACACCGCTCCCGTGTGATATTGCTTAAATATATGCATCACGAAATTGACACGGCTTGCATCAGAGATGTTGCTCAATATTTATCTCAGTAACTGCCAGATAATACTCTCATGTAGCTAACTGAACTAGCTGACAAAGGTAATGTTAGTTAATATCTGACCCATTTAGATTGAAGAGGAAAGGAGGTAATATGAAATAGGATTAAAATATCTATTTATTCAATTCATTCAGTCATTAGAGTCATTCTAAATTGCATACTACTGTTAATTCTGGTCAGGCTGTTCAGTTTAATGTTTAATGTTTTGCTAGTCCTCCTAAAACTATATTTTGTTTTAGATATTCTGTTACAGTTTGTGATGAATAGTGACTTCCTGTTTCCATAGCTAGTTGCTTTTGGTGCTACAAATGTTTCATAACGACTTACTTATGGAGTCAGACAGGTGTCAAACAGAAGGACTCAAAAATTAATTTTCAGATTTATATGTAAATGACCCCACAGGAATATTTTTCAGTGCACAAAAAAAGTGTTTTGTTAAGTAATTTGATGCTTTTCATTGTTTGCGTACATGTTTTCATGATAGAGTGACAATGAAAAGGAAAAAGGGATATATCGAAGATTTCTTCATTAAGAAGAAACAAAGTCAGAGCAGGGACAGTGCAGGTCAGCAGGCTCAGAGCTCTGAAATCAGCAGTGAAAGTCAGAGTCAGCCTGAATGCAGCAGCCAGGGATCACATGCTGAACAAAACTTCTAGGGCCAGACCAGAACTCCTGGACCTCCAGGTGAAAATACAGATATGAGGAAAACTATTAATGTGTTGTTCTGCAGGATTTTACAGTTGCTCAGTGAATGAAGTAACTTAATTACCTACTTTTAATTACTAAATTAAGCTGGTATTGTGCACTGTGCAGTTTTTAACAGTGTCTTAATTGTTGTTAAACATCTGTACTTTATACTATACTGTAAAAAGTATAATGTATGTTTAATTTAGGATATTATTAATCAAGTGTTGACTATGTCAATCAGTTTTAGATGCAGCAAGAGTGGAGACTGACCCTGAAGATAACCATGCCACATCAGATGACAACAGCAGCAGCTGCATAAGTGGCAGGAAAATCCCAGTTCAACCTACTTTTGCTGCACCTAAAGGTCCCCAAGGTAGAATGCTAATTAACTAAAAATGTTATTAACCCACCATATAGCAATATGTGAATGTGAAAACAGGTAAAGCTTGACCACCATGTTTTAAGATTATATAAATTACTCTGAAAAGTAAAATAATCCTGTAAAAACCCTTGAAATTACATCTACTCCTTCCCCCACCCTTACAAATAGATTTTCAGTGAGCAGAGAAACTTTCTACTTTCTGCAAATTAATGTAAAAACAGTTCTCAAGTGTCAAAATCTGCACATACATAATTCTGAACAGTGAAGCTCAAACATTCAGCTGTAGGAACAAGAAGATTCTCACAGTGAAATTGGGAACAATAATAACAGTATCCTATACTCTTAATAAGAATATAGAATATTGTGGTTCACTGTGAGAATTTGAGTGGTGCTTATTCTGCTTAAAACTGATTACTAGACAGAAAACTGAGATATTTACTGTACAGAGCTGAGCACTAACTACTGATTACATGTATAGAATATTGTTGTTCACTGTTTGAGTTTATGGTGTTGCTTATTCTGCTTAACACTTCTTGTTTACTACAGAGTTGAAGAGTACTGATCATAATGATTAAAAAAAATGTAATAAATGTTGCAATATGTGATGTGATCATTGACAATGCTATAAAGGCTACTATTGGTGGCTACTAATTGCACATAAGAGCCAGATGTTGATGAGAATATTGTAAACAAGGGGACATGTCCATCAGAGTTTTAATGTTGACAGTCGAAAATGAAAAGGTCATATGCACCTTCCGTACAAGATAAGAGTTAATGTAGCCAACAAAAGCAAGATGAAGACAAAAATACACTGCGTAACTGTACAATCTAAGAAAAGTAATTGTTTCCACTTAGTAGTCTAAATATTGAAGACAGAGGTCGGTGGCAGCCTTCATTTTTGTCACTTTTTGTGGCCCCCCCAGTTTAACTGTCCCCCCCCCCACCTGAAAATACTCTGGATCCGCCCCTGCTCATAGTACCCTCTTACCCCAGCATTCCCAGAATGCAGGCTTACTTATGGTTCCTAAAGTCTCTAAAAGCAGAATGGAGCCCGAGCATTTAGCTATCAAGCTCCACTCCTGTGAAACCATCTTCCAGTCTTTGTCTGGGAGGCAGACACCATCTCTACCTTTAAGAGTAGGATTAAAACTTTGCTTTTTGATGAAGCTTATAGTTAGGGCTGGCTCAGGCTTGCCTTACACCAGCCCCTAGTTATGCTGCTATAGGATTAGACTTTCAGGGGACTTCCAGTGATACACAAAGCTCCTCTGTTCTTCTCTCTCTCTCCATCTGTATGCATGTCCTACCAAGGCATGTTACTAACTTAGCTTCTTCCCCGGAGTCTTTGTGCCTTGTCATCTCACAGGTTCCCATGGATAGTGGCTGAATCTGGATTGTGGATTACAGCTTTTGCCATGGCCCTGCCTGACAACCACTGCAACTGCTACGACTATTATTACATCCACTGTTACTGATACTGTGATTGCATTTCTGTCTGTCTGTCTCTCTCTCTCTCTCTTGCTTTCTCTCTCTCACCCAACTAGTTGAGGCAGGTGGCCACCACCCAGAGCCTGGTTCTGCCTGAGGTTTCTGCCTGTTAAAAGGACCTTTTTCTTCATCACTGTCGCCAAGTGCTTGCTCGTGAGGGAATTTTTGGGTTTCTGTAAATAAAAGAACTTGGTCTGTGCCAGCTTTATATGGAAAATGTCCTGAGACAACTTCTGTTGTGATTTGGCGCAATACAAATAAAATTGAATTGAAATTGAATTATATAGTTAAAAGTCTATTATTGGAACTGTCACTGTCATTACAATTGCATTCCTGTCCATCCCCTGACTTCTCCCTCTCTTGCCTCTCTCTCTCTCTCTCTCTCTCTCTCTCTCTCTCTCTCTCTCTCTCTCTCTCTCTAACCCAACAAGGCAGATAGCCACCCACCCAGAGGCTGGTTCTGCTTGAGGTTTCTGGCTGTTAAGAGGAAGTTTTTCACTATTGTCACCTTCAAGTGCTTGCTCATGAGGGAAGTGTTGGGTTCTATATAGAAAGTGTTCTCAGGCAACTTCTGTTGCGATCTGGCACTATATTTATAGAACTGAACTGAATTGATCTTCTAGCAGCATTATCTATCTATCTATCTATCTATCTATCTATCTATCTATCTATCTATCTATCTATCTATCTAAATGCCACATCACTAACTTAGAGTGAAGGTAGCTGTGCAGCAAGGAGTCTCAAACAACCTTCAATAGCTTTATATAAATGTAAGAACACCCAAATGTGTTTTTAATGAAAATTGCAGCTACATTTAAACACACATTTTTGTGAATCTTTTCCACATTTGGAAAGGACACTGCACAATGACATTGCCATCAGTGCTGTGAGACTTACTTAGATACCAACTTCTCAGAGTCGACTTGGACACTGGGGCATGTGGGAAATCAACAGGAGGTACGTGTTTTTACATCAATAACAACTGGTGCAGTGAGGTAGAAAGAACAGATCAACATCGCTCCAGTATCCAGTCTTTATCGAGTGCATACCATATTACAACCCAAGAGAAATTTTGTCTGTTATCCTTATAGGTGTTTACATTTATTCTTGCCAACTGAGCAAATTTCCTCCGTGGAAAAATCTCGGCCAAACTCAATAATTCTTGTCATGGTAGATACCAACTCATGTTGTCACTGACATGAACTGCTGAGTTACAAGCAGCTGGTGACATGTGACTCGTGATAATAATGCACGGGACCACTTTTACTAAAAAAATACATACTATACCCAGTGCACCCCTTGGAAACTTGGATCACTGCAAAATACAGATGATCTCAAAATACATACAGCAACTGAAGAGGGCACCATCTTGAACTACAGTGACGAGATTAGACTACAGAAGCAACTGATGTGCTTCAGGACTGCATGGAGTGCAATGACTGGGAATCTCTGAGAGGCCCTGAGGATAACAACATTTTGGCTGACAATGTATGCACATAAATCAACTTCTGTGAGCAGGTCTGCCTCCTAACTAAAACCATCAAAAGGCAGAACAACTGCAGGCCCCGTTTCACTGAACAGCTCATAGAACTCAGGGGCCACAAAGAACTGGCATTCAAGGACGTTGACATGGATACATTAGACATGGATAGATTAGATACATCTAGACAGAACCTCAAGGGGCTATCAATTCTGCCATGAAGGAATACAAAATCAGGCTGGAGTGTGACAACAACCCTGCAGCCATCTGGAACACACTCAGTACAATCACATATTGCATTAATAAAAGCCCTGCTATCACCTCATCCCCAATAAGATCCAGTCTCATCCATCCTGTCAAAGGTAAGTGCTCTGAAAACATAGTTACAAAGTGCACACAACAAGTCCTGATAAAAAGATAAAATATGTAATAAAACTGTTAGAAATGCATGCACTTAGCAAAAATACTGTGATTAATGGTGGAGAGACTGCATGTTATCAATTAAAATAAGTTAGATTATATTAAAATAAAATGAAATAAATTGATAAATAAGTAATAATAAATAATTCAAGAGAAATTTAAAAGTAAGCTTATTGCAAATAAAAGAGAAGGAGGAGTCATTAAAAGAAGAGGGTTTCATTATTGGATCACCGCAGTCAGAGCCCTGCCTGAAACCTGTTGGAGAAGAGGCCCCGGAAATTGTAGGTGAGTACTTCTAATAAATGCTGTAAAAAAGTTTGTTATTATCAAGCGGAGATGGACTAATCAACCATATTTTTCATTTAGACCAGTAGGGTCTATGGTCTTTAGTAGATGATCTCTCTAACTCAATTTGCCACATCCCACATTACACACACTTCCGGTTGACTTCCGTGTTTTAGCGCTCAGTCCGCGTTCTACCTCTCGGTCTTAAAACTTGTTTTTTAGCCTTTTAACTTAGTTCTTAGAGTTGGATTTTTAGCCTTTCTTAGCTCTTCAGTTTTTAAGTCTTGGGCATTTTAACTGTTTTTAGTGTTAGGCCAGTCAAGAGAACTTTGTGTGGCTTGCGAGCCGCCATGCCTTCACCGGGTGCTCCCGAGTCACCTGGAGAGCCGGAAGAACTGCTAAAAATAGCACACAAAGAGATCTCTGACCTTCGAGCGGACAAAAAACGAATATTGGACAAGCTGCTGAGGAATGATTCCATGCTGTCCACCCTCAGGTCTCGTCTCCCGGTGGAGTCCTCACAGACCGGTGAGTCCGTGCCAAAAAACGCCACCTCTGCACTCAGACACACAGTCCTCTGGGAACCGTTCTCCTCTTGCCATCGACCCATCTGCTCCACTCCAAGCAAGGCGACCCCCTGGACCGAAGTGGTCGTCCGAAGGCGGAAGAGGGCTCTGAGTGGGACCCATGGCAGTGCTCCTTCTCCCCCAAGCCTGCTGCTCACCAATAAGTATGCGGCCTTATCCGTAAGTGAAAAGCCGGCGGCCCGGGACCAGCACCAGGAACCTGCGCCTGTTGACAGACACCACAGCCTTCTCTCCAGTCACAGCTAGCTGCTCTCCAGCAGAGGGATGCCCTGCATCAGGTGGGCGTCCAACAGGGGGCTGTTCACCTCCACCGTCCCACTCCTCATCCTCATCCCAGTGCAGTCGGCTGGTTAAGGACGCGGTGCGCTGGCACTCCTCACGTTCCCCCCACCAGGCGAGGGATCACACCCGGTGTCCTGGTGTTGATCGAGCGGACGCTCCCACAACCCTCGTCATCGGGGACTCCATCGTGAGGCACGTCCGCATGATGGGGGTGTCCACCCTGTCCTTCCCCCGGGGCCACCGTTATGGACATAATGGGGAAAATCCCGGACATCCTGCGCTTGCATCCGTGGGCAAGAAGGATTATTATCCATGCAGGAGCAAACGACATCGCCAGGCAGCAGTCCAAACTTTTAAAGAGTGACTTCGCCTGCCTTTTCAACACCGTGTCACAGTTCCAGGTGAGTGTTTTCATCTCCGGCCCTACCCCCACCTGTGGCAGAGGGATAGGCGGCTTCAGTAGGCTGCTCAGTCTCAACACCTGGCTCTCCTCTGCCTGTAACTCTCACCATGTCGGCTTTATTGACAATTTTGACGTCTTCTGGGAGAGACGGCACCTCTTCGGTCCAGACGGACTCCATCTGAACAAAGCAGGTGCCCGCATGCTGTCCGCCAACCTGGCATACAGTGTGCAGCATGCCAATCTCCCCAAATCAGCACCAGCTGATCTGCCCGCAGCACAGTCACACTCACGTGACTGACTGCCTGCACGTCACACACACACACACAACCCCACACCCCCCGTCTGCCAACAGAAGTACCGGAAGGTACCGTCCACACTATTACAACCATCATCTCCCACAGGACGCACAAACCAAGGAATGTTTTCAGACCACACACACAGACTATCATTCAACCAATTCACTACGATGAGCGCATGTTCGGCATGAACATTAACGTGGCAGTGCTGAACATGCGCTCTCTTTTAAACCAGGCCTTTTTAATGAATGATGTGATTTTAGATCATAAATTAGACTGTCTTCTTTTAACCGAGACCTGGCTTAGCACTGACGCACCTGTTGTTCTCACCGAGGCTTCCCCACCAAATTTTAACTTTTTATTTTCTACTAGAGGGGGGAGAAAAGGAGGTGGAACTACATCAATCGTAAATAACACACTGACTTCTACTGCACTGTCTTTTAAAAGTTTCACATCATTTGGGCACCATGCCTTTGTTTTTAGCAGCCCTCTAATTCTCTGCATTACTCTATATAGACCACCCCATCACTCTAGCTCTTTTATCAGTGAATTTTCAGATCTTTTATCAATTATTCACACCTCTTACAACAGGATTTTAATAACTGGTGATTTTAATCTACATGTCGATGACACCTCGGACCCAATGTCCAGAGAATTCTTAAATCTTTTAAACTGTCTAGATTTTAAGCAACACGTCACGCAGCGAACTCACAACAGGGGACACACTCTGGACCCAGACATAACCCATGGCCTGTCCATTGGTGTATCCTCTGTTGTCGACCTGGCTGTGTCTGACCACTACTGCATGTTTTTTAACATCACCAGTTTTAACCAGCAGGAGGCCCTGGTGAGAACACTTCTGAAGTGGCTGCAAATTTTATTGAGATTTTACAGAGTATTCCTGCTGATATTTTACCTGCACCCTGGGATTTTATCGTTGATAATTTTAACAGCAAACTAAAGTCCACTCTTGACACAGTAGCTCCACTTTTAATCAAAACAATCAGAAGAAAACAAACACCCCCTGTGGAGAAACAACAATAAAATACATAAACTGAAAAGACAATGCAGGAGTACGGAGAGGAGATGGAGGAAATGTCACCTCGAAGCTCTACAGCAACAACTCAAAATCTACAATAAAGCAGTCAAACAGGCAAGAATTTCTCATTTTTCACAACTTATCATAGACCACAAAAACAACCCCCGGTTCCTCTTCTCCACCTTTGATATTTTAACTAGCACAAATTTTAATAAAGTTCTTAGCATGCCATCTGACACTCTTTGTGGGAACTTTGCAGACCACTTCAGAACCAAAATCAAGGACATCGGATCCAGCCTTTTATCCCAACAAGTTTTATCTGTTAACACACTGGAATTGTTGTCCTTGCCTGAGGAAACACTGGAAAGTTTTGCCCTGGTCGAGTATTCTCCCAAGTAAACTCAACAACCTGCCTTATAGATTCAATTCCCACATCACTTTTAAAATCATTTTATGGATTCTGAAGAAGAGCACTTTAGACCCCAACGTTCTTAATAACTACCGACCTGTATCCAACTTACCCTTTTTAAGTAAAATTTTAGAAAAACTGGTTTTTAACCAAGTCAGTGACTTTTTAAACAGAAACAACATTTTAGAGAAACATCAGTCTGGTTTTAGGATGAACCACAGCACCGAGACAGCACTTTTAAAGATTTTAAATGACATCAGGTGGGACTTAGATAACAAGAAACTCACAGTCTTGGTTCTACTGAATCCAAGCACCGCTTTTGATACAGTAGAGCATCAAATTTTATTAAATAGACTCACACACGTAGTTGGCCTCTCTGGTACTGTTATTAACTGGTTCCACTCTTATCTCTCAGACCGATGTTTTTATGTAAGGATGGATACTTGTTCCTCAGGAACCCATGAAATTAAGTGTGGGGTCCCCCAAGGCTCAATTTTAGGTCCAATTATTTTTAATCTTTACATGCTTCCTCTTGGAGACGTCATCAGGAGACACGGCATCAGTTTCCATAGCTATGCTGATGATACACAGCTGTACATTGCCGTGTCTCCTGATGACACATGGCCAATAGATACCCTTTTTAACTGCATTTTAGATATCAAGTAATGGATGGCAGGGAATTTCCTACAGCTCAACCAGGACAAAACAGAGGTTTTAGTAATAGGTCCTGAAGGCCAGACTGAGAAACGTTTATCAAAATTACAAGATTTAAAACCAACACAATCTGTAAAAAACCTGGGTGTGATTTTTGACTCTGAGCTGACTTTTATCCCTCATGTCAAAAATATAACAAAAATAGGCTTTTATCATCTCAAGAACATAGCCAGAGTCCGCCCATTTCTCTCTCAGGCCAGCACAGAGGTGCTAATGCTTATCTCCTGTCGTTTAGATTACTGTAATGCCCTGCTCTCTGGTCTTCCCAAAAAGAGTATTGCATACCTCCAATTACTGCAAAACTCAGCTGCACGCGTGCTGACGAAGACCAGAGGGCGGGCCCACATTACGCCAGTTTTGCAGTCGCTGCATTGGCTCCCTGTCCGCTTCAGGATCGATTTTAAGGTTCTTTAACTAGTTTTTAAATGTCTTAATGGCCTTGCACCCTCTTACTTATCTGACCTCATGGACCCTGAGGTCCTCCGGCACGGGCCTTTTTTTCCATACCAAAACCCAGAACAAAAACCCACAGTGAGGCAGCATTTAGCCACTATGCTCCTCACCTGTGGAACAGCCTGCTGGAGAGCCTCAGGTCTTCAGAAACCGTTGATATTTTTAAGAGAAGTTTAAAGACACACCTTTTTAATCAGGCTTTTTAAGTTTTATTATTTATCTTATGTTGATGCCTTTTAGTTTGTTGTTTTATATTTTGTATTATTTTACCATATTTTATTTACTTTATTCACTATCTTATGAACTTCGCTTCTTTTAACTGTTTCATTTATTTTCTAACTCCAGTGTTTCCTCAAGGGGTCGTCCACACTGGGAGCTGTGTCTGGTCTGCTGCCAGGGGTGCTGTCCTCAGGTCCCTTCGGCCCGGCTGGTAAGGGGACTCCCTACCTTGGTGTGGGGGTCCGCCGGTCTGTCAGGGTTGGGGGGGCCCGGGTGGCCAGCGCCTCCTGTGCTCACAGTCCATGATGACTCCTCTCGGTGTGGACAGCCCCAAAGGTGGCATTATCCTCAATCCTCAGTGTCCTGCCATGTCTCATTACTCTTCCTACTACTTGTGGTGAGAGTGTGTGTGTGTGTGTGTGTGTGTGTGTGTGTGTGTGTGTGTGTATGCTTGTAGTTTGGGGTATGTGTTACTACATAAAAAGGGTGGGAGGGTTGGGTTTTTAATATTGTTCTGTTTTTATTTAAATTGTTTTTAACCCTTGTAAAGAACTTTGTGTTGCATTTCATTGTGTATGAAAAGTGCTACAAAATAAAGTTTGATTGATTGAATCCATTTCCTCTCTGCTGCCCATCTGGTCCAATCCCTTCTCCTCTCCCGGCCCATGCTTTGCACATTATGCTGGCCATGGAGTTTAAAATGTGCATATAGGACACTGGTGCCACTCCCGTTGTTCATGATATAAAATTGTTGTTTTATTTTTGTGGCAATTGTGTCACTAGTCTGCCCCAGATACACTTTGTGGCAGGCCTTGCACCTGATAGCATATATGGTGCTAGTAGTTGTGGGCTTCAAGGCCTGCCACTGATTTATGTCTGTTCTGGCCTGGGGGTTAAAAATGTGGGGGAGAGAAATAAAACCAACTACCGAGCCTCAAAGAGCTTCCCCAGTTTGTGTTTGTCTGTTTAAATCTGAGTGTACCAGTAGGTCCCTGAGATTTTTATTTCTTCGTTGGGCAGAGATCGCCCGACAGTCCCCCAGCCCATCGTAGTTCTTCCACTCCCCTTCAAAGTCGGTCTTCAGGGCAAAGAGGAGGCCCCTGGTTGTCTCTGAATAGGTGACCACCAGGGACGAGGGTAGGCCCGGCCGGCCAGGGGACAATATGGTGATATTTATCTTTAAAGGTGCGGCTGACCTCCGCCTTGACATTTAAGGAAGCGCCTCGAGTTACCCCTAGGCCTCAGCACGCTAAAGATGGTGCTTCCGGCTTCCTCCACATGCTCCAGAAAGGTGCAGATCCTGTGGAAGCGTATCAGCTGGGACTTTATTAGACCTCTGTACGTGTGCCTTGAGTGGTAACTGGATTTATGGAGAAGTGCATGGCGCTCCGTGTCTTTGAAGTAGACTTTAGTGGCCAGTACCTTGTTTTGGCCGGAGTCACAGAAGAAGACACTTGTATCCAGAAATTGTACTGTGAGAGGTTGCAAATTGTGTTACAGTTTTATTTTAGGGTGGTGTGAATTGCGTGTGTTAATGAATGTAGTGAATTGTTCCGGTGTGTTGTCCCAGAGGCCGAAGATGTCGTCCAGGTACCAGAAATACGGTCTGGATTTGGTGGGGATGTTGATGAATGCTGTTTCCTCCCAATGGGCTAGATATATGTCTGTGTAGGATGGTATTTACGGCTTATCGCACAGCCGCACAGCTGGAGATAGTGCTGGTTGTTGAGCATGAAGTCAGGTGAGTGTTAATTCAAGAAGTTGTAAAATATGGTTGTCAGGTTGGGTTGGGTCTGGGTGTTTGTTGAAAATAGACTGTATGGCAGGTAGGCCAAATGGGGTCTCAATGTTGGTGTATAGGGAGTCTATTGTGAAGAGGAGAGTCTGGCTGGGTACCTGTTGGTTCTTTATGGTCTGTACAAAGTGGTATGTGTCCTTAATGTAGCTGGGGTGAAGTTTAGCAAGAGGATTAATAAAATGGTCTATGTGTTCAGTTATTACATAGGTTTCTGATCCACAGTCGCTGACGATTGGGTGGCCAACCAGAACAACAGCAGGGACCGTCCACGTTTCAGGGGACTTGTGGCCATGGGGGGCTTGTGGGGGCTTCTCTTGGGTAACAGGTAAAGGAGGTGGGGCCTGGACTCATTGGGACCATCCAGGTATTGTTTCTGTTTGGTGGTTATGTATTTATGTCTGTGTAATGTGTCTGTAATATCCCTAACTAGTGTTTGTGTTTCTTGTTGTAGTGGAGTTTGGAGTGGTTTGTAATATGTGCTGTTATTTAACTGTCTGTGTGCTTCTAATATGTAATTATCCCTGTCCTTAATAACGATTTGGCCCCCACTTATCAGCTGGTTTAATAACTATGTGTTTGCATGTACCTAGTGTGCTGAGGGTGCGTTTATGTTCCTGACTAATGTTGGGTGCTCTGTGTGGACGAGGGTACCATTGTGTGAGTGCCTGGTTATTTTCAGTAATGAACTGTG
Source organism: Chaetodon trifasciatus (assembly GCA_037975065.1). Taxonomy (NCBI): domain Eukaryota; kingdom Metazoa; phylum Chordata; class Actinopteri; order Chaetodontiformes; family Chaetodontidae; genus Chaetodon; species Chaetodon trifasciatus. Next base: position 1,294,639 of record JBBMOE010000065.1, on the reverse strand, counting down.
TTATAGTGGGTGAGATGGTGTCCTTGTGTGGTTCCCATGTGGACGAGGCTGTGAATGGCACAGGCTCCCAACTCTGGGCCCCCTGGAAGTAGTCAATTAACTTTAGCCTCCTGTGGAAGGCATGGAGGTCCCTTCTGAGCTCCGGCTGAGTGGGAGGGTTGGGAAGTTGGAATAAATGTCAATCCTTTTTTCAGTATCTCCAGCTGTGCAGCTGTGAGGAAGAAAACAGCAGAAAGGTTTGTTATATTGGAAAGGTGTGGGGGAGAAGAACAGTTGTCTCCTGTTAAAAGTTTAAGTGTTGTTTCCAGTACCTGAATATCCTTCCCGGCCACCTGGGCAGTCCAGTGTAGGCTATGGTTTGGAAGAGTAGCGGGTTGATTTCCGGGATGAAGTTGTATTTTGAGGCTATGGTGTTGTTGAGTTTAGTGAGTAAGGTTTGCTTGCGGCTGTCCAGTCTATGTGAAAAGGTTAGGGTTAGGGGGTTAGGGTAACCCTAACCCTAACCCACTAAAAACTGCATGAAAACTGTGTGAAACATTTGTGAGCTGTTTCCAAAGATTTACATCTTCCGGTAGGCTTGAGTGCTACAAGGAAGTCTGAAATGTTATCTATATCATCTTCTCCCACTGTGCTACTTTACACCAGCATAATACAGCATGTCATTGGTGTAATAAGATAATAAAAGCACCATTGTGTTGTACTTACATTATTCATTCACACTGTTACACAGTCTATTAACTAGCTGTATTTATGTGTGTGTGTTAGATAGGCCAGGTGGCTGATGGGAAGACTAGATCAATTGCAGAGATAGAACAGCAGATGAAGAGAAAGACCTGCTGACCTTCAACCCCCTCCCCCACCATCCTTCCATCTCATTTACTCCACTCATCCATCTTGTTTTCTTGCTCCTCTCCTGGTTTGTTTTGTCTTCCTCCTCCCATCTTCTGTATCTCTCTCCTTTCCTCTTTATTTCCTCTTGTCTACACTCCCATCTGCTTATCTTCTGTTCTCTCTTCTCCCCTTGCCTCCTCTTTCTCCTCCTCCTTGTCTGTCCCTCCTGAAGCATCCTTCTCCTCCTGTTGCCATGGCTACCTTCTCCTCCTGACATCCTCCCTTCCATATCCTTTCCTCCCCTCCTCTGTTTTTGTCTTATCTCTTTCCTTGTGCTCTTTCTTCCATGCTTCTATATTTTCTTACCTCATCCCCTTGTTAAGTCTCCCTGTCTCTTCTCTGCTTGCTTCTCCTCTCCTCATTTCCTCCTTTGTGCTCTGTTGTTTTTGTGGTGATGGTGATCCTCTTCTCCAATTGTCATTTAGTCACATATGAACATTCCCACTGTCCAGCATGCCTCCATATCATCTTCTGTCGTTTATCTATCCGCTTGTCATCACCTCCCCCTCACTGCTTTCCTCACTCTTCCTTCCATTGGTTCTGTCTTCCCAAACATCCGCTTCATCTATTTTCTCCCTCTTCCTAACTTCCCACTCTCCTGCTCATGACAACATCTACCAATTATCGATTATCTCCTCCCGTCTGCCTTCTCTCCTCCTTCTGCTTTTCTTTTTACCTTTCCTCGTTTGCTCATTATACTTCATCTTCAACACTTCCTATCCTCCTTTTTGTCAGTCCTCACCCTTTTATACACCATAACAACAAAATCAACAGCACTTCTTACATTGACTGTAGACCCATGTAGACTTACATTGGCAGCTGAATCCTCAGCCGGTTTCGTTCCTCCTTCTTCCAGTAAGTCTGGCGCCGTAGGGACTGAGACGGGCAACAGGGGAGAGCGAGCCTTACTGGCCTGACCTAGAGAGGCAGTCTTCACCTGTGGCTTTGGAAGGCTCACAGCTGGGCAGAACAGAAAGAGATTTGGTTTCAAAACATTAGATTGACAGTTCAGGCGAGAAAATTATTTGATGCTCATCATTTCACACCTTGTTTGTTTTGACATTTAGTGTTCTAATAAATAATTCTGGTTTTATTGAAATAAATTTAACTATAGTGCTTCTGTGCTGTCAGAATTCAGCTGCAGCTCTCCACCTGTCCAGTAGATGGAGGCAGAGAGCCCAATCTTGACCTCTGCACACAGCACCTCTTTGCAGACTGCACCACTGCTGCTATGCACCCCACACACCAGTACACCTGATCCTGATTTCAATCAGTTCACAACCAGCAGTACAAAAGGCACAGCATTCCAGCAGTCTAGAATGGTCACAACAGAAGAAGAACCATAGAGACACTGCTGGTAACTACCTTTTCATTTGTGATTTCACTGTTTGGTTGATGTTTGATTTCTTTAAGTTTATGTTATGTTATATGATGATACTTTGACATTTTCAGTTATGGTTTAGTAAATCTGATAACTGACTGAAATTTATTTATTTACATACCCTTTGTAGGTTTACAACCTGAATTTACCTCAAAATCCTGCTAAAAAATAAAAGGATAAAGATTTCTGAGTTGTCCTGAGCGTCATTCTAGGTTTCTTCTGGGCTTCCAAGTTAAGCCAAATGTTGTGGAAAAATCAAAATCATAGAGAACTTGACAGCTTCTGACCAAACTCAAAACAAAGTTGGATTGTAATTAAGGTGCAAGGTGAGATTTGAAAGAGAAATTAGCTCAGAATACCTTCAGTGAGCCAAGAGTTGCAAGTGTAATAAATGACTGTAGAGATTGTAGAGGAAATTCTTTCAGTCAGAAAGATCAACCAACTTTTCAAGACAATTGATTAAGATATCCTGGTCAATCACATCAAATGCTGCACTTAGGTCTAAGAGGACAGAGAAGAAATTGGCTTGAAATTGATTTAATTTGCACTGAAAATATCTTTTCCAGTATCTTACTAATAAATGGAAGGTGAGATATTTGATCATAGTTTGTGAGTGCATTAGCATCTAGGTTGGGTTTCTTTAGTAAGTGTTTTACAGCAACTGTTTTGAAGACATCTGGAAAGATACCTGAGAGAAGTAGAGAAGTATTTATAATCTTCAGGACATGACTTGACATACTGTCAAACACCCGCTTTAAAAATGCTGTAGATACACAGTCAATACAGGAGGTGGAGGAGTTAGATTCAGCGAAGGTCTTGCAGAGCTCAGGTAATGTACTACAGGTGAATTTCCTCATGGTTACATCCATGTCATCCTTTTTACAGGATCTGCTGAGGTCATCTTTGTTTACAACATATCAACACACCATTATGTCACTTTGAGTATCTGGTAATGCCATTTGGTCTAACAAATGTCCCTGCTGTGTTCCAGAAAGAATTAAATGTTTTTGTTTGTCTATTTGGATGATGGTCTGATCTTCTCCAAGGACCCTGAGGTGCACCAGCAATACGTGCATCAAGTTCTACAGCAACTGTTAAAGAACAAGTTTTTTGTCAAAGCAGAGAAATATGAGTTTCTGACTTCATCTATGTCAGTGGTTCTCAACCTTTTTTGGATGAGCACCCCTCTACTCAATGACCACACCTCTTGCCACCCCAATCAATCAGAAAGTAGTTGGAACCCATGTATATTGATATTTATGATTAAAATTGTGTATTTCACTGACCTATTTATGATGAAAGCCTACCCACTGTATTGTTAAATTGAAAAATTAATTAGACTTCTCCACTGATCTAACTTGAGGAACCTATCACAGTTCCAAATGATAATTTAAAAAAATCCTGGCCAATCAAGAAATACAATGAGCTTGTGTAACCAGACCAGCCTGACACTCTGTTTTGCAAGGATTCTGCAGTGTGTTTGTAGATGACCATGAATGAGACAAGTACATGAGGGGAGCACAACTCCTGCCTTGCCAGCTGATGGGGATTTCTTCTGTGGAAAACACAACAACATCAGTACAGCAGCTCAACCAGGCTTCTACATGCCTACGTACCTCTCCTCAGCAGGGCCTGCAGCCCACTGAGGAGAATGAGCAAATCCACAGGAATTGACATTGCTGAAATGTCAAAGGTCACACAGCAAAAATACAATTTACAAAATAAAAGCTCCCCCAAAATAAAAAATAAACAGAAATAAAAAAAAAAAGGATTATTGGTGAAATATAAACCTATTACATTACTACATCCGTTACTCTTGCGCAACAGAGAGTACAGAGAGAACACAGTAAATTGACATAACTGACATTCACAGTAGCCTAACTGCTAAGCTGACAAAAAAGGCTTTTTAACATGCGCAAACTATTTATGTGTAGTATTTTCGTTGGGTCAAAGAACTGCACTTTAGTGTGAGCCCTGTGATTGGTGGTTTTCAGCTAGCTTCTTCACCAAGGGATGTATATTTTGCCGGGAACCATGTGTGGCTCACAGTAAAAGGCAACCTCCTGAGCGCTAGATGAGACGCAGCTGAGCCGTGCTGCTCACGCGGGCAGCGTGGCAGCTCTAACCTGTTAACACGGATGGCGAAATAAAAAGCAATAGGTTCCACCTGTTCCACCGCAGACGCGTCCGGTGTGTTCCGTTCTTGTTGTAAATTCGTAAACACTGCATGATATTGTGCGGCAAGGAATGGTAGACTATTAAAAATACTGTGGTGGTGAATGACTGTTACTGTTATAGAAATGCCCCCATTTGCAGCAAAACGCCCCCCTCTCAGCTATTTTGCTTCTAGTGCCCCCCAACATTCTCAGAACACCCACTGGGGGGTGGTAGCGTGATCTATGCCCTAGAGTCCTGAGGCAGAGTCAGTATTTCTGGAGGTCAAGTGCTGCTTTACCTTAACACCACATCATGTAGTCATTCCATGAATCACCTACCATTCATTTGTCAAAATGTCCATTATTCTACCTTTCCTTAAATAATAAATGAAGAAATGGACATATAAACCAACCAGCAAGCAAAGGGTTGGACCAGACATAAAAGACGACAAACAAAGCAATTTAGGGATGCCTTTTTACAAAGTGAAATAAAAAGAACATGGAAGGAGAAAAATAGGAGACAAAACAGAGATGCCTATTTTTCTTTGAACTCCTCTGACCAGTCTTGTGATGTCTGAACACATCCTCAGGCTTGTTCTACCCACGATCCTTTGTGTCTTTCCCTGAACTACACTACTTTACTTCCTGATCAATACATACTCATTCTCTTCCCTGTGAAATAAATAGCCACAATAGGAGTGGATTACACCAGTGAACATGAAACAGTCAGACTGAAACTTCCTTTAACATTACCACGCTTCACGGCACTGAAAATAACTGTCAAAGAAGAGACAACTTTTTTTTTTCTTTTTTTTTTAGAAAACTGTAGCCATCCCAGTTCCTCCTTGCAGTTTACAGAATGAAAAAAGTGAGATTTAATCACCAATAGTTAAAGCACAAATCCATTGTCCACAAACCCTACAGGGAAGAAACAGTACTTTGTAAGAATTTTCCACAAGTACTTGAAAGATAACCAGAAGATATGTTGTTTAATCACTTTCTAAAACCACTCAACATTAACAGGAGAATCTGGAGGAGAAATGCAACTTCTTATTTTCAGTGCACACTCAAACACACACAAAATAATATAATGTGTTGGTTATACAATTTTGGTAATATTATCACATTTACTATAACAAGTTATGCATTACTACCTGAACCTCAGCATTCAGCTGGTCTCAGTTGTTGGGACCTCACCACAGGGATAAACAAAGACAGAACAAAAACCTGAACAAAGGCCCACAGGTAAAAACTAACATATCATAAAAAATCAGTACAAATCAGAACATGCCTTGCAAATCTCATCTGAGTTAAAATTTTCCTTGAATCCAAAACCTGGTTTCCCATTGGACTAGACCCACCAGAACTCAGGAGAATTCCTATAACATGACAATGATGTCATCAAGGACGTAACAATCAACGCTCCTCACTCCACCTCACCCTTCCACTGTGACGTGGAGTTGATACAAGAAGTGTATTGTTTCCAATCAAATGTTCTTTACTTTAAAAGCCGAGCCAACAGTTCCCCTGAATATTGTTGGATCTTCAAAAAGATTAGCTGTTTGAGTAGCCAGCAGTCTTTACCTGCAGAATGAAGACATGGATTAACTGTTTTTTTTTTTGTTTTTGTTTTTTTTCAAGTAAGAAAAGAATAACATCTATATTCCACTCTCTTTCAACTAGGTCAACTTCTCGCTGTTTCTTATGCTGCCTACAAGGACCAGCCTGCCATTAAACAGCCAATGAAGTTACCTTCTTTCTACCTCTCCATGTCACACACACAAACAGACACACACAACAACCTTTTTCACCTGATAAACGTAAACTGTATTTTAACCATTGGCATTTGAAGACAACAGCCCTTTAGTGAGACTGTATCCACAATTATCAATCCCTGATCTAAGGGTGGTGCCCTGTTATTATTACTTCTGTTAACTGTTTTATTGATATCAACACTGTTATTTGTATCACTAACTATCCTTCATATCACCTAACATGCTCTGGAGCATTATTTTTTTAACAAAAAATTGCCTGACAGAAATCTATTCATTTCAGTGGAACCATCGAGGTGAGTGTAAATCCAGACCAGGCTTTGACGTTGAGTTCAACTTTCAGTGAACTGAAAGCCGGCATCTTACAGTTTTTTTCAATTGCTAAAACACAAAAAGCAAAAATTAGGCACAATTTTCACAACCTTTGCTTCTGTCCCCAATCACTTGACTCAATTTGTTACCACTTTAGATTTCCTTATCATATTAGAACTCTGACTTTCCTTCTTTACACTCTGATGTCAATTTCACATCACCTTGTTGTCAAAACACAACACACAATTTTTCAGGTTTGCACACACTTCTCATATAAAATCTCAAAGCATCAATCCACAACACACAAATATTCAAATCTCTAAACTTTCAGGTCTGGTGAGCAATTTGCAATCAAGGCCTGCTGCATAAAAGGAGGCTTGACCCTCTGTTTTGTTTGATGAGCAATGGAGAACAGAGACAACAGTCAGAGAAGGAGAGGGGTACGAATGAGAGGAGGAGGAGGACGAGGAGGAATAGGAAGAGGAGGAAGAGGTGGAAGAGGAGGAAGAGGAGGAGGAGGGGGAAGAGGAAGAGGAGGAAGAGGACGAGGAGGGGGAAGAGGAAGAGGAGGAAGAGGAGGAGGAGGACAACAAGGAGAAGCAAGAGAAAGAAGAAGGAGAATCCGAATCTCCAATGAGATTCGTGCTACTGTATTGGACCATGTGCTCAACCATGGGTTGAGCATGAGGGAGGCTGGCCAGAGGGTCCAGCCAAACCTCAGCCGCTTCACAGTGTCGATCATCATTAGGACGTTCAGGATGGAGAACAGGTACAAAATCTATTTTCCGTGTGTATTGTAATACTGCATTCAATAGACTACAGCACTGTTTCCTAAACAGTGTATTGGGACGCATTTGTGGGTCGCAGTCACATTGTTTTGGGTCCCTTTATTCTTTGTTTCCTACTTTTGTTATTAATTATTTTTATTATTATTTCAAAACATTTAAGTAAAGAAAAATGATTCCAAGAAAGCAAATATTTCCATGAATTACTGTGAGCAGCAAATGTCATTTTTGTTCCCCAGGTACTGTAATTCATGAAGAAATAAAAGAAAAATCCAAGAAATTCCATGAAATACAGAATTAGAAAACAAATGTGTACAGTAAAAAGTAGTGAAAAAGCAACTCTACAAGCTCACAACCCAGTGCAAAGTGATGCGTTGTGAGCTTGTAGATCTGCTGTTCACTTGTTTGGGTCTTGGGCTAGTGTCTACAGTAATCTCTTTTGGGTCACTAGCTGAAAAGTTTGGGAACCAGTGGATTACAATGTGCTCACAGTATTTATATTTTTCAGGGTTGCCAGAGAACCTCATTGTGGAGGAAGACCTTCAATTGTCACACAGCAACAAGAGACAGCCATTGTAGACATGGTCCGTGAAAACAATAGCCTCATACTAAAACAGATACAAACAAGGGTCCTGGCTGACAATACCATCTTCAATGACCTCCACACAATCAGCATCTCGACAATACATCGCATTCTTCAGAGAAATTTAATGACAATGAAGCAAGTCTACAGGGTTCCATTCCAACGCAACACAGACCGTGTGAAGGCCCTACGTCGAGGGTATGTGCTTGTAAGTCCCATACATTCATCACTGACACATGCATGCATTGTACCACTATACTGTAATCTAGTTCCTTTTCTACATTGTCTCACTGTAGCATACTGTGTCCATAGTGTAACTTGTATTCTCATACTTTCTGCTTCAGCGCATCCAGGACTATGACACAGCCAATTAAATCTATGAATATATCTTCATAGATGAGGCTGGGTTCAACCTGATGAAGAAGAGGCGCCGGGGAAGAAATGTGACTGGCCAGCGGGCCATAATTGAGGTCCCAGGCCTGCGTGGTGGCAACATCACTATGTGTGCGGCCATGAACCACCATGGCATCCTACACAGACATGCCCACCTAGGGGCATACAACACAGCCCTTCTACTTGAATTTCTAAACAGCCTGTATGATATGCTTGTCCGACCTGATCATGACATAGATAACCCACAGCGGGTCAACTATGTGATAATTTGGGACAATGTAAGCTTCCACAAGGCTGCCCAGGTGCATGAGTGGTTTCAGGACCACCCACGGTTTTCTGTTCTATACCTTCCACCTTATTCCCCCTTCCTCAATCCCATTGAGGAGTTCTTCTCAGCCTGGAGGTGGAAGGTGTATGAAAGGAACCCACAGAGCCAGGTCCCACTGCTTCAATCCATGGAGGAGGCTTGTGGAGATGTGGGCTTTGAGGCCTGTCAGGGCTTCATGCGGCCCTCTAGGCGGTTCTTTCAGTGCTGTTTGGACCAGGAGGACATCGCCTGCGATGTTGATGAGGCCCTCTGGCCAGACAGAAACCAGAGGCATGATGCCCCATGATGCTTATGCTATGTTTAAAAATAAAATGTTTTGTCTGAAAATTTGTGTGGTGTTTTATGTTTGTCTATGAGAGAAGTGGGCATTGTCATTGATTCAGTGTGTTCTATTTCTATAATTGTGTTTTCAATTTTGCTCTTCAGTGTTCTGTACATGCTTGGTAGTGTTCAGCCAAAAGCTTAGTTGTGTTTATTCAATGAATGGTATGTGAGTGTCATGTGAAAATATGGCTGTGTTTACCAAATGAAAACACCAGTTCCATTTTGTGAACATGTTAAAAGATTTGATGGCAGAGTTGTTTTGCAAAGGGATGCCAGGGTTTAGCAATTTGTGTGTGATGTTTGGAGTTTTGTGTGTGCAGTTTTGAAAAAAACATACAGTTTTGAAAAACGTGTTTTAGCAATCGAAAAAAACTGTAACTGGATGAATATATCATATTAGCTATGTATCCAGTTTTATACACCCTGCTCTGATGGCATATAAACTTTTCCACAAAGGAAATGTAGTATAGTCTGCAGCCAGCTCTCACACAGGAGTCCATGATACAAATACGCCATTAATAACCTGTAGTAATTTATTGTCTGCTTAGATACTGAGCCGGGTTACCTGGTAAGTAATATGCTTGGCTGGTGGGCTATTGTGGCTGGCTAGCCAGACAGAAACATGAGTGAGCTTTGAAAGTTGTTTACCTATCTATCTTTCTCTCTGGGAAAAACATGCTTACTGTTTTGTACACATTTAGTTGCAGACACATAGCTTTAACCATGCTGTTATATTGCTACCATGTACATAAATTACAGTGTTTTGCATACATTTGAATGTAAAGATCAGGACACACAAAGGGGGATATATAAACTAAATAGCTATGGGCTCAGGATTAATCCTTATGGGACACCTGTTGACAGGTGGAGGGCAGGGGATAAATTGAAAAAGAAAGATAAAGATAAATTGAGCAGATTAACAGACTGAAAAGAAAAACAAAATCAGCTGCACCACTGGAGAGCTCAAGGAAAGGTTATACATCCACAGTGGAGAAAGCCATAAAAGAGAAAAAAGGATAGGTCTGTGGGGGGAGAGTCTGTTGAGAAAGGTGCATATTTTTACCAGACAAACTAGAATGGAAGTGTGAAATGCCTGCCAGGGGTCACATCAGCAGTGGCTGTCTCCTGTTTCTGGGTCAAATGTGGATTTTTTTTATATATATAACAATAGAAGGTGAGGATGGAGGAGTTGGGTTATTGATCCTGAGACATCTTCCCTCCAGATATAATGTGTCATGAGATAGAGAGCCAACATCTCCTCCACTTCATACCGTGGTTTGGTATTTCTTTGTCTGCCTGTTTTATCTTCTTATTTCCTGCCTGTCTGTCTGTTTTATGTCTACCTGTCTGCGCACCTGTCTACCTCATCAATGAGGTGCTCCCTCCGCTGAGAAGTTAGGGTTTAGTGAACTTTTGGAAGAAGCTGCCTGTTCTTTCCAAAATTGTATCTTTGTCACATTATTTGTGCAAAAATTGTGAGAAATACAAATGTCCATGGAAATGTTACAGTTTTTGCCTTTTGCAACAAAAAATGGTAGTTCTGTGAAACATACTGACAGTATACATAATACTGTACCATTGGGATGTTACAGTACTGTGTACAGTATACAGTACAGAACTGTAAATACAACAAAGTTTTGTGAAACACGCAGTGATTATATTGAGATCTTTCAGTACTATGTATGGTATATACGGTAAAGTACAGTATATACATTATTGTAAAAAACACACAGTGATTATATTGAGATCTTTCAGTACTATGCATGGTATATACAGTAAAGTACAGTATATACATTATTGTAAAAAATAACCAAACCAATAACAATTTGTGGTTGCATTTTCCTACAGAATGGCTGGAAGACCTTCTGGGAGTGGACGGCCTGTTCACCCAACAGCAGGAACTTGCCATTGTGGAAATAGTCAAAGCAAATAATGCAATCTGTCTCCACCAGCCACGGCAACAAATACTTGCAGATAGGCAAGTATTTATCAATATAAATCGAGCAAGCGCTATTAGGGTGTTTTATTTTTTCTTTACTGCATGTACTGTACTGTAAAGTATAGTACTGTAATGCACTGTATTGAGTTGATGTAATTTGTAACCTTACAGTAAGTTTTGGTTGTTGTGAAAACCTTTGATGGAGAAAAACATAACAAAAACTGTGTAACAAATAGTGTTGCATTGAGCTTCACAGAATGCTCTGAGAAACTGAATAAAAACAGTGAAAATGAAAGACTGCAGTGTTTTATATTAAACATTATTATTATTGTGTGTTGCTGCTAATCTGAAAATGTATTTGTATGATGGAAGTGTGTATCATTTTGTCATCAGAGTGACATTTTGACAAAGGATTGTTAGGTTTTGATAGCAGAGTTTCAGTTTGACATAGATGTGAATGGTTTATTTCTCAGTGTTGTATCTTTATTTGCTTGTGTGTAGAGTTTTGACACAATGAGCCAAGTTTTGCAAAAAGTGCTCAAGCAACGGGCAAAAACTGTAATACCTCCAAATCTTGATTTAATGATTCAAAATTTTAAAATAATTTTGATTTTGAAAAGTCAACATTTTGACAAGCACACAATTTTGAGGAAATATTGCATACTCTTATATTTCATCATACGGATTGACTATCTCATAACTAAGCAGCACAGTGGTACAGTGGTTAGCGCAGTGGTGCAGTGGTCACCTGTTCAGGATGAGAAGTTATAGATAATGGATGGATGCAAGGATGGATATCTCAGAACCTTTGGGAAAGAGTAATATTTATCCATTGTGTCATAATTTGACTCCCTGTGTAAACCTTTGACTTATTATGCCAAATATTAAATTAAGGGTTGAGAATGACATAATAAATGCCTCTGTTCTATGTGGTTGTCCATGTAGGACTTTCTAAAACTTTTCATTAATATTAATGTTTCCTATGAGGTGAGATGAAGTTATACACTTTAAAATATCCATCACAGTTGAGTGTGAGTCTGCTTCCAGCTGTGGCTGAAAAGTATTTTCCCAATATCATTTTCATTCAATCAGACAATCTCATTACAGTTCCAGCAATTAACTGCTCATTTAGGTCAGTTTAGGCGACTGACTGCCTACAGCACACTCTAGTCTGCAGACAGGGTTTGGAGGCTTCATTTAAAAGGAGAAGAAAGTCTCAAGTCTCACAAAAATGTACACACAATGAGGGAGGAAAGGTGGACGTTTCTGTGGTTGGCATCTTTATTAGACCTTCCCTACCTCCTTAATTCACAAGCCACACCTCCAGTTTGTAATGCTTACACTCTACACCCATGCATACACCCTGATGCCATGGTTAATTTTTCAGACTTTGGAAAGTTTGCTACAGACTCACAGTAGACATACAACTGCTTTTCACAGGCTGAGTAGTAGTAGAAGCACTAGCTAGTAGTGCATATAAACTTCCATTCCTTTACACTTAATCTTTCATACCTTCACACCATAAACAAAAGCACATTGGTCGTTAACAGTTTAGGACAGTGCACCTGGAATTACTTTGAATGCTGCATGTATACACTCTTCCATTGTTTTCAAATATGTTCTGGTTTCTGTTAGGGTGTTCTAAAATAATTTTTAATTGAGCAACATTTCTAAATGAACAGAGAACCTATTAATGACACATTAGACTCTTACAAGCCACTAGCATCACCCTCAACTCAACCACACAGCACCTGATCTTCAGTCTCTGTCCGCACTCAAATGAAACCTTTGCCATGAACAGGGCTGAAGCTGACCTGTAGAACATATATTTAAATAGGATGACTACCACTGTAATGTTCACTGTGATGGGTTTACAGTGACCTGCAAAAATGATTTATTATGAGTTATTGTGGTAATAGAAATTGATGGTGGTGTTGTTAAAAGGAAAATGTTTTACTACAGTATATAGTAAAAAATAAAGCAAAGCCCTATGGAAAGCGGTTGTTACTTGTCTCCTCTGCCAATCAGTGTTTTATACAACTGTTAATATAGTTTTATGCAGTGGTGTAATGGAACGAAGTAAAAATACTTCATTAGAGTACTTAAGTAGTTTATGGGAGTATCTACTTTACTTGAGTTTTTACATTTATTGCGACTTTCACTTTTACTTCGCTAAGTTAAGAAGAAAAAAATGATGATATTCCTCTACATTTATACTGGACACCGTCGTGACTCGCTATAAAATAAAATGTAAATATAATTGTGTCATCATGTTTGGATTATCCGGACTGTGTGTATTCTGGCGTGAACACCCGGCGCTCTCAAAACAAGTAGAGGCATATCTCCCACAAGACCACACCGCCACTATAGGTGCGAATGTTCAGCATGATGGAAGCAGCCTCATCCACTGGCGATAGTGGAGATACCGGCACACTAGCACCTGCTAGTTGTGCTTCAGAAGATGACCGTCACACGTAAAAAAAAAAAATGTTCGCTTTTGTCGGGATGAAAGATTCATCATACAGGATGAAGTGCCTCTTGTGTTTGCCGAAAAACACCAAAATAATGGCGTTCCAGAACTCGCTGTAAAACCTAGAAAAACATATTGCGGTAAGTGAACTAACCAGTTGCAGTTGTAAGTATAGATTTGATATTGTCAATTACACAGCTTGCCAACATTTTACTCATTACCTCAACTCAGCAGCTAAGAGTAGCCTTGCTAGCTTACCACCGTAGTGTATGAGGGCTACCATGTGCATTACATATCCTTTATTTACAGTTGTATGTTCTCGTTTGTAAATTGTTTTGTACTTTCAACATGTTAAGTGGTGACATTAGAAATATTACTGGATGAAATCGTTTTATGTTTTACCAACGAAATCGTCCAGTATGTCATGCAAAAAAACGACTAAAATGGCTACACTTAGCTTTGATTCAGTGCTCTTCTAGTCCGCATGCAACATTATATTTAATATTTCTACTGTCGTGGTGTGACTGTTAGTCTCAATGGAGCCTATTTAATAAAGCTGTGACACTAGTTTTAACGATAACTGAAATAACCTTAATGTTAGAAAACATCCCCCAGTCTGCCTGTCATTGTCATAACTGTTGTATCAAGTCTTGAGTATCATTTAAGTCACAGTCAAAAATTCTTATGCCAAACTAATATTTTTCTGTTTTTGATGTAGAGAAAGCATCTTAATCATGTAAAAGTCTATGAAGAGTTGACATCACTAAAAAAAAAAAAAAAAAAAAAAAAAAAAAAAAACGGGTTCCCGAAAGTGAGACTCCCACCCTCAGCAAGCTTCAGCCTACTGCAAAAATCATCTCAAGGCCCGCCCTGTGTTTAAGAATTGAAGATGTTGCCAAGAAAATGAAAATAGAGGTTACGGAGGCCATGAGGAATGTGGACCATATTGCCACCACCACAGACTGCTGGTCAGTCAGAAGGAGCTTTATTGGTAGATCCACTCTAGCAGCCAAAGCCGTGGAAGACGCCTGCTCCCTCCAGCTGCTACGCCCAAATGCCACCCAGTGGAACTCATTGTTCATGGCTGTGGAAAGGCTGCTCAAGATAATGAAAGACAAGGGAGAGGGAGCCATGAGTGCTGTCTGCACAGACCTGAAGGTTCCAATGTAAGTTTTAATTATGTGTATTATTATGTACAGTGTTTCTTTTATTTGATTTCAATGTATCATAATGCCTATGTCGTGTATGGAATGTCCCTGACTCATATTGTATTACAGTAACACAATATTTACTAAACTTAATATTTACAATATTTATTATTCGCATTCAAGAACTGCTTGACCCCTTATCAAACCATTACATGTCCTGTTCATATTTCACTAACATACTGCCATCTAGTGGTAAAAATATTTGATGGCCCAAATATATAAAATTATTATATGAAGTGATAAACAGCCCCACAATTCGCTTCTACATGATGTAAAACCATGCCTTGTATATTTTTAAGCTATCAATGAATTGGATAAAATGTTTATGCAGAATACTAAAAGACAGTGATGTTTTGTTTTTTCCTAACAGGTTCAATCCAGCTGAACTTGCATTCCTATGCCACCACTATGAGCCCAGTTGCCCAGGCAATCAACGTCTTGCAAGCAGAAACACATGCCCAGATGGGATGGCTGCTTCTGACTATTAGCCTGTTGACTACCAAATTAGTCTGAGCCAAGTTGCCACTAAAGTACTGCAAGCCATTGATTGAAGCATTACAAGTCGGCATAAAGAACCGCTTTAACCACATGATAACAGACCCTGAGTTGGTTGCTGCAGCGATTCTCCTCCCAAAATTCAGAACTACATGGACAAAAGATGATGGTACAATGAGAATGGGTAAGACAACATGGAGATAATACATTTTGAGACTTGGTAATAGTTAAAGTTATGTTATTAAACTCAATTTTTTATGCATTCAATTTTGCATGATACAAAATCTTACACTTAAAATGAAAGTAAAGGAAATGTACATTAACCTCCCGTTAGGGTTATGGTATTTTAGCTGTACTAATGCTACTTTCAACCTCCCTATATTTCAGGGATGGACTAGAGCACATGGCAGATCCTTCCTTGCTGTCAGGAGATGCCACCAGATCCAGTTCAACTGATGAGGAGGAATTTTTCTCTACTCTGAAGTCATCTCATACACAAGACGGCTTAAAGAAACTGGATGGATACCTAGCCCGTTCAGCAGATCAGATGGACCTACTTAAATCGTTCTCTGCCGTCTGCAAGTTGTCTGTGAAACTGAATACACCTCTGCCTGCCTCTGCAGCCTGTGAACGACTATTTAGCATTGCAGGACTTGTCTTCAGCCCACGAAGAGCAAGCCTGAACCCTCGCAATTTTGAAAACCAACTTCTACTGAAGATGAACAGCAAATTTGTGGACTTTAATTAAGGAAAGGAGGGAGAGAGGGAGCAAGAGGTGAAGGGAGTTGAGGGAGAATTAAGCTTAATAAAGCCTTTGAGGAAAAAAAAAAAATTTCTAGCTGTTTTGTGTGTCTGTACTTTTACTTTTGATACTTAAGTACATTTCATATGAGCTACTATAAGACTTTTACTCAAGTGATTATTTTATGGGTAACTTTCACTTTTACCTAAGTAGATTTCAAAGAAAGTATCTTTACCTTTACTCAAGTATGGCTTTCAACTACTTTTTACAGCACTGGTTTTATATCAGAAGCTGGCATTTATAAACACCAATGCAAACGTCGCTGGCATTTGTGATGGCAGTTCCATGCTCCTGCACGCCGTGACCGGTTTGGTTTTCCTACATTGGAAAAAATGGATTGATAGAAAAAATAGATTCATCAAGTGATTTGATTAGTTAAAACAGTTGCGATATGATGAAAACAGATTAACGTTTCGCCATTTCATAATTTATTACCCCATTTTTCATTTCACATGCATTTTAGTGACCTCCATGTTCATCATTCATTCATTCATTCATCTTCTATACCCCTGATTATCCCTTTCGGGGTTGGGGGGGGGGGGGCTGGAGCCTATCCCAGCTGTCAATGGGCGAGAGGCGGGGTACACCCTGAGCCGGTCGCCAGCCATTCACACCTAGGGACAATTTAGAGTCACCAATTAACCTAATGAGCATGTTTTTGGTCTGTGGGAGGAAGCCGGAGTGCCCGGAGAGAACCCACGCATGCATGGGAAGAACATGCAAGCTTCACACAGAAAGGCCCCCGCCGGCCCCGGGGATCGAACCGGCAACCTTCTTGCTGTGAGGCACGCGCACTACCTGCTGCGCCCCCATGTTCATCAATCAATCAAATTTTTGTTAATTCCACTCCAATAGTTCAGACTTCTAAAACATTTGGTTAGGGTTGAAAAAGATTGTGGCTTTCGTTAAATACAACAAAAGTCATTGTGTCCTGAGCTTTGAGTTGCCTCAACAGAACTATAAAAATACTTGTTTTAATGTTCAGTGTTTACTTGTATGAAATATTGTATGAAAACTGATAAAACATGATCAAAGTAAACATTTTGCAAGTATGTCCAATAAATGAAAAATAAAATCCAGAAACTTCAGTTTCTGTTTCTGTTTCTGTTTCTGTTTTACTTCAGCTTCTTTATTGGACTCTTTCAACATCTGATCAAACAGACTTCTCCATCTTTCCTTTATAGAGAGATGGAGAGGAGGCAGGGAGCTGATGGGGGTAGCACTGTCCAGCTCTGGTCTCTATGTTGGAGAAGGGGGGTAGCTGGTCACAGGGTGAGTGTGGGGTCTCTGGGGGTTGAACAGAGTGTTGCCGCAGGCTTGCTATTTCTGAGCAAAAGGCTTCCAGGAGCCAAAAATCAATGTTAATCTGAGGCCACCTGGGTCTGTAAACACAACCATAATGAACTATGCACACCCACCCATAGACACTCAAAGGTGATACACACATACAGACAGCAGGAACACACAACAAATACACCTACATACACACAAACTGTCCAGGGATCATATGTATTGAAGGCGAGTGTTTTATTTTCTGTTCACACTGCTTCAGGCAACCTGTCATTCTCTAAGAGAGAGAATGACAGGCTGAGCAACAGCAGGAGATTAAAGAGATTAGAAGATCTAAAAAACAAACAGTGAGTGAGGAATATAAATGGAAAAGAAAAAAAGGAAGATAAGAAGACTGGAGGGAATGAGGGAATATCTTTCTGAAGAGCTGTGTTCATCCCGCCAGTAGAGTTCCTGCCTTGGAACAACACCTTACTAACACACTCTATGTTGTGATGTGTGGAAGTAAAGATGACAAAAGAACTAGCATAAAATTAATCTGAGTGATATTCAGTTTTCAAGTCTGCTGCTGAGAGCAGGTACAAATTTGCAAGAACAGAACAAAACAAAACAGGGCTTTTCGCTCTTGTCTGTGTGTCTTCTATTCATTTTCTCCAGGTGTTTTAGCTTGTTCTGGTTGCAAGAGGGTGGTCACCAACCACTTTGGACTAACAAGCCTCAACAAGACCCACCCATATTCAGATGCAGTGTCTTACCAGAATTAATGGAATATGGTGGAAGTACAGTGAAAACATGCTGGAAAGCATGTTTTTACTGTTCAAGTGTGATATAAACACACACTTTATTAACCAAGTCACCAAACTTTGAAAATTAGGAGTGCCCCCGACTGAAAACTAGTCGAAAACTAAAGAACCTACTTTCACATTATTTGACACTGACTGCTGTCAAAAGAACTGAGATCCCAATTCCACTATTACACATAAGAACTGAGAATAAAATTACTTTTATCACCTAGTCCCAGTATGATAATGTAATGCACATGAGTTTTTACCATATCTCCCCCATTAGATGAGTATTGGATCAGCTTCAGCCATATTTTAGATTGCTTTACTATATTTGTTGATTTTATACTGATTGACTTTATATTGTCATTGAGAAATTAAAATCTGATTGAGCTGTTTGCTTACCCTCGCTTAACATATACATATCTAATTGCAAATAAATAATCAAACTGAAGCTAAAGAATTAGTGTTGGAATTTCCTTACATAGTTCTTTGATAGTAGTAAATGCGGATTGCTGTATGATAAATGTTTTGAAGGTTCCTAAAGACTGCTCGAGCCTACTGACAATAAAAAGGAAACCATGGATATCTATACCAAATTTCAACACAATCCACCTAAAACACAGTATGTCAACATATTTCAGTCTAAGATGGCAGTCCAGTTGAGAGTTGTCACTGCTAGAGCCCCCTACCATGGTTAAAAAAGACAACTGACAACTGAGGATCCTGATTTTCACGTGGATTGAAATTTTGTCAAATACAATGGCGCCTTGAAAGACAGATATACATATATAAAGAGAGAGACAGAGAGAGACAGAGAGAGAGAGAGAGAGAAAGAGAGAGAGAGGTGAACATATGGAGAGACAGACAAGCAACATAAAGACAGAGAAGACAGGGGGAGATTAGTCATGATCAGATACAACCCTCTGGCTAATGTCAAGGCCAGTTATAGTATATCTTACTGTAAACACACACACACACACACACACACACACAAACACACACACAATGTGTAGCAGCCTAAGGCTTACACATTTAGCTTCCCTGAATATTAAAGTAAGTGCAGCCATCCAGCAGAGAGAATCTTAAACAAAGAGTCACTGCAATCCAACAAAACAATAAACAACAACTAGAGCTTCAGGAATAGAGTGGAGCTAGATGGGGAAATTTTAATTTTCAATTTTGTGATCATTTTTAATGGGTGATAAACTTCTCTTATTTTCTTGTTTATATTTCAGCAGAGGAGTTAGAGAAGGATGTTAATATTTCATAGAATGAGCAATAAATAAAAACAACAAACAAACAAATTACTGCAGTTCAGGATGGAGATATTTTTCTACTGTGACGGAAGTTTCAGTGAAAGTTAATTTATAGTGAAGAAACATGAATTGGCAGGAATTTAAACCACTTAATGAATGATCAAACCTATGTACATTGCCTTAATGTGGAAAAAAATAGATAGAGCACAATAATTGTGTTTCATGATTTAACTGTGTCTGATCAAACACAGTAAGATAACACATTTTATATCAATCCAAACAAGGACCAATTCATTAATTTAGTCAATGAGATGAAGAAGTCATGAAAAGTAAATGCAAAAGCTAAATGTTATATGAAATCACATCTTTTTATGTGACAGCATGTTATCTTGTATCACTTAAAGTTATATCTTGTCATGTCCTGTCACTTACCGTTGTGTCACTATACATTAGTTCATGTTAAGTCTCATTAAGTTACATCTCATGTTATGAAATGTATACAGTACATTATGTTATGCACTGACATATTGACTTCACATTGATCAGCCCACTAAAGAGGATCAATGAGACCTTCAGCTGTACTCACTGGACTGCGGTATCATGGAGGTATACACCTTGGGGTCGATTGTTCCCATGGGTGGTGGCAGTAGCGGATTGGTGAAGCTTCGTAGTGGATGGGTTGGCCGCACACAGGCTGTTGGGATGGTCCGACCACTCCCAGCCTGGACTTCCTCTGCTGCAGTAGTGACAACACTGGCAGGGGCACCTGGGACTGGGCCAACTGCAGGAACATGCTCCCCAGGTGGGACGGAGGAGCCGGGTAGGAGGGGTGGTGCCTGCTGGGGTGGAGGCTGCTGCTGGAGGAGAGGATTGGTAGAGGTGTCTGATGGCATTGCTGAGAGAGAGAGGAGAACAAGAAGAAGGGATGAAAGAAGTTAGGACAGAGGTGGGGGCGGGGTGAAAAAAATTGTTGGGACAATGAAAACAGATGAGAGATGTAAGGGATGGATTTGGGGATGGGTGGAAGGAAAAGTGGGGATGGAGAGAGGGACAGACCAAAAACAAAATATTCAATTATTCTGAATGTCATTTGTAAAAGCACTAATTTGGGGAAAAGACAGAAAAAAAACTGCAGAACTTCAATCTGCGAATAACAAATAACTTCTTTTTTTTTTTTAATGGACAGGTTGTACTTTGATGTATGAAGTGTCATGTGAGAAAATGTAATACTGAAAATGTGAGAATGTGTTTCTGCCAGGAATGTAAATTCAAATACAGTCTGCATGAACTGTTAGTTCTGGGTTATGTTCTTCAAAATGTGTTCAAATGCCACTATAGACAGATAGAGAGAAAAGGCAGGTAGAGAGAACCATGCTTGTCTTCAGTCATTGCTTTTGCTTAAATTGAAACCAAAAAATAGTCATATTCTGTCATTTACACACTGAAAGTCTTGTGGATTTTTTAAACCTATTCAGACTCAACTGTATAATGCATTAACCTCATGCATAAAGAAACCTTGAAACATGCCAGGTTTGCAGTTCGTACTTTTTTTTCTTTCCTTTTTTTTTCTGTGTTGGCTGAATGTCTTCACATTGAGAGAAATCCCATTTTACTGTGTCAGAGATACATGTAAAAGAGAGAGAAAGAGGAGGAAGGGACGCTTCCTGCTGAAGATGACAGAAAAAAATCGCCTGAACGCGGCAGAAACATGCCTTTGATGTGACATGAGAAATGAAACTCTTCATGTGGCCACAGCTAGTCTGATCAGAGAGAACATGCAAGAGAGAGACAGCCAGTAATTACAGTAATGTACAGCTGCTGTGTGTTTATTAATCATCCAAGACTACAAAGAAATTAGAGGAAAAGCTGAGAGAGAATGTAAGAGTCACTGATGATGGGAGGGGAAAGACTAAGGGAGAGAGACTGAAGAGGAAGAAGTGAAAGATCTGAAGAGAGCCCAACGAGAAGAAAAGATGAACAATATATCAGATATGGAATAAGCATTTCAGAAGAGGAGCATTTTGCCTGCCTGATTTTGTTGACTTGCTCAGATTTGGGTGATTTGGTCATTTTTCCTTGATATCTGTGCTTCTACCGTGGGTAAGCAGGCTTTGTAGTTAAATCGTGCATTTTCTTGTCTGTTTTAATTGTGTTTATTGTTGATGTAAGAACTGGAGTCTGTACAGGGTGGTTTACTTTGAAAATTTACTGGAATCTCTACACTGTTGCTGTGTCTAATTTCCTGACTAGGTCAGTCTGTTCTGTGCAGCTTGACGTGCCATCCGTCAAAAATAGACTCGGCACATATTTTCTGCAGAGCAGATAGCCGCTTCTGGGAAACTTTTGAAATGCAGATGGAACACGCTCAGTGGAACTGTAGACATTGTCTAGAATGGCAGCGATCAGTTCTGCCAGATGTCTCACAGACTGAACGCGCCTGGTGTAATTTGAGTGAGTGACTGGATGACTGCCTTCCAGAACAACATATATTAGCATTTTATAATCTGCCCCACTGTTAGGATGAAATTATTTGAGAGTCTAGAACAGAAAACATTACAAATCAGTATTAGATAAAGTTATGTTCTCATATTGCATATCTATGGTTAAGGTTTGATTCAGTGTAGGAATTGGGATTTAGGAAATATCACAGCTAAGCTTAATGTAAGCTCTAAAGGACCCTTGCATCCATGATTATATTAATAACTTGATTGAGGTTAGAGAGAGATGTGGTCATAGTTAAAAGAAACTAAAGTTGAATGTTACTAGGAGTGATCTTACTTGTCAAACTCCAGTATGTTGACCCATTCACCACACCAGACCTCCTCCCTCTGCAGACTTTGAGGGTTTATAACAACTTCACACTATATCTTTATTTGCTTTTAAAGGACAAGAGTTATAACTCCTATTGCTTTGTCACGACAATGCAAACGCATGCCATTTCTTTGGATTTGCTGAAATGATAATGCTGCTGTCACTGTTGTGCCAGAATGCATTCATTGAACGATAGTTCATGAACTCGTTCATATTTTGGGCAAACGTGAACTGAACGTACTGTATTACTGCCTGATGAACGTAACTGTGAACTTGTTCATTCTGGTGTCTGTGAACGGCACGCTCTCTCAGTTTAACTTCGTTCAATAGGGTGCCAGATTTCTATAGAGCCTTCCAGGCGAAAACCCGGCTAAAACACACCGTAAACAGGCCTTAATATGTAGCGGAAAAAACACCATCCGTGTCGCACCACCGCATGCGTTATCAAAACAAAAAGCAGCATGGAGGCGACAAAGCAGCAAGGAGGCGTCATATGATCATTTTAACGAGTTTTATGACAAGGTCGGTGAGGAAGGGAAAAATCGTACATTTCTGTGCAAACTTTGCCCGCCGGCTTTGAAAAAGAAAATCCGCACTTCAGTCACATCCACAGCAACCCTGAAATGGCACATTGAACTGACGCACCCGGCTAGTCTTTCAAGGTATGTTCTGACGCATAGTTACAGTGTTAAAACTGCTAAAATAATCGCTGTCTGTGGTTCGATATGGGCTGTTGCAATAATTTTGAAAAATAATAGCTCGCAGCAACAAATGGGAAAAAAGAACTATGAACTAGTTCATTTTTGGAACAGTGAACTTCAAAATTTTGAATTATGAACTATGAACTGAACTAGTTCTTTTTAAAATTTGTGAACTGAACTTTGAACTAGTTCACGTAGAAAGTGAACTTTCCCAACACTGGCTGCTGTTTTTTAATGGCAGGGCAGTCTCAAATGGAAAGAGAGAGACAGAACATAAAGAAATGGACATGGATGTTAGCAGCAACTGAGTGTCAGTGAGTTCAGTGAGAGTTACCGGAATGTTAGCAAACTTGCTTCCTGTCAGAATGGCTTTGTATTCATTCCCTTATGGGCGGATTGATAACGTCTTATCTTATCTTATCTTATCTTATCTTATCTTATCTTATCTTATCTAGTTCTGTACAATGATCCCAGCTGTAACAACTTTGAGACTGAGGATATCAGTGTGTTGCAGCACAACACAATCTTTAATCCACAGTTTAACACAGATGAGCTACTCTCTTTTAATCACACCGGTCAGACTGTCTTGGATTCTGTTGCCCCCCTACAAGGTCAACAAGTCAGATAGAACAACACTTGCTTGTAATGTTTGAAATTTGCATGTCTGTTGTTCCTTGCCCTCAATGTGCTCTGATGTCTGTGCCTTATCCACAAACTTGGAGACTTCCACCAGGGCTTGGTAGATGCGATGACAGTCCCTCAAGCATCTAGCCAATCTTAAATTTAAGCGTGACCTTTTATGGTGGAACCCAGGTTTAAGATGTTGGGAATGATCCTGTGTTGCCTGCATCTCAAATTGAAATGCAGATGGTTTCTGTAATATGAAAGTTTACTGAAAGTCCCTTTCATACTCCCATACCAGTCGAAGGCTGTTCATCCCAAACTGCATAGCAATATGTCTGTGAATAGTCTCATTCATCCAGGTCATGGTACTGCTAAGGGTTTCTACTTAGATGGTAGGTTGTTTCAGGGCCAAATGAGTCCTGGTGTGAAAGGCTGTTGAGCTGCAGATCCTTCCTTAGGCAGCTTAATAGCCATTCACACCAGGATGCATGTGACCCTGGTGACTCACATGTTGGTCATGAATGACCTACCCATTCACACTATGAGTCACCCATTGACATCCATTGATCCATTAACACTATGACTCATGTGACCCTAACGACTCACATGATAGCTGGGCGGGTCAATGATCCTGCAAGAGGATTAATGCCTGAGACTTTCCACCAGTCAGTTGGAACTGAAGAAGCCTCTTGGATGAGACGCAAAACATCTTTTAGAACCCCAAGCAATTTTGAAGCAGAGAGGGACTGTGATTTATTGTTGTGTTTGCAAGGAGTTTAAGCCCTTAACGAAAGACTGAAGATATGTCAGGTCTTGTTTTAATAACAGAGGGGAGTATTAGTAGTACCATCATCAACAAATCATTTTCTGATGTAGCTCTCAAATTACTGTTCTGTTAAAATTTTCTTTAAAGAACTCTGTGGAGTTTTTGATCACTAGTGGCACTACAGAGCAATGTTTTTAAGGTCCTTTTGTTGTTTGTATCTTGTATTCCACTGCATAAATAAATTGAAACAACTGCTCACAACTCAAAATCCCCATTTACACTTAGTCACTTCATGTGACTTAATGGATCAGATAGCAATTGTATATTAAAAAAGCCAAGATGCACGCAAGAAGCTTCTGGAACAAATTGAAATCCAAGACACATTTTGGCCAGATGTTGAAAAGGTACAGGCCAAAATCCATCTAGAGCAAAGAGCATACTTAGTCTTTACTCATCCCAGACTCTACCTTGTCTACCTCTTTTGATAATGAAGCTGAAGTTACACTGAAAGAAATCAATTTTTTGTGGAGGAGTTCTCTGTTTATGGAGGTAGCGGTTACTGTAGGAAGAGGCTCAGACCTAAACTAACACTTAAATTGAAGAGTGTAGCCTAGCTGTAGGTGAAGTTATTGGCAATTAAAGTGTTAAATCTTCATCTGGAATGAACAGTGCAGTTTTGATTTCTGTAGATAGTACAGCCCATGTCGTCACTAATAAGTCTGCTCCTGAAAAATGAGCTTTTGGAGAAAGAGCTGGTGAGACACAGACAGTTGTCATCAGCTGTGACTCTCCTCATCTAAATCAAGTGACTTTTAGGAGAACTTTTAAAAGAAAAGAAAAAAGGAAAAAAGTCTATGATTTTGAATATACTGTGCATGTGACATCAGAAACAGTAATGTCTGCAGAGAGCTGGTCAAAGCCAGTCAGCTGTTTCTGCAGCAGAGACACTGCTGCAGTCACAGAGCTGACAGTGGCTGAATCACAGAGAAAGATGCAGGATACACAAGAGGAATACACTGATGACAGTGATCAGGAGAACAAAGTCATGGAAGGACTAATGAGTCACCAAGATGTGGCAAAAACACAGCCTGAATTTAAGGAAAATATTGGTCACACTAGAGTGGCCAAGTCAGTGTTGTCTGCTGAGGCAGTCATGATTGATAGTGATGTTTCCAAAGTGTCAATTGAAAGGAAAAACCCACAAAACAACTCAAACTGTCAACATGCTCCAAAAATGTCAAAGATAAACCAAATGTGTTCTTCCTGTCAGTCAGAGGACACTGAACTTTTACCATCATGTGAATGGGTGAAAATAAAACTGCAAAAACTGCAAACTGCAAATACAAAGTTGTTCTTATTAAATCAATTGAGGCAAAAGATTTATGCGACAATTGAGACACTTTTCATCACAGTGAGCACTATTGTACTTCCTGCTAAAGAAACATGTTCATCCTAAGTTACAGGAGACATTGAAAAGTGCAGATATATTGTGGGTGCATATTGGCATCTGTGGAAACTCTGGGATCTGAACTAGAATTTTAAATAAAGTTATGTGAATTTGAATAACGTTTGGACCAAAAACATGAGCTGAACCTACAAGAGAGTTGAACCAGGTACTGAATCAGCTGTTACTATGGTTGAGACTCCATAGAGCTATGCTCTACCTGCTGAGCAGCACAGCCACCCCAGCGCTGTATCATATTCTGAAAGCTTTGTTGCTGAATTGATCAAAAGGAACTGAAACAAATTTCTGAATAAATCCAATAAAATCTACAAAGACCAACATCTAACTTCATCCCATTGTTGAAAGCATAGAGCTCCATGATTGGCTGTTTATTTCAGAAATGCTACCTGGGTCTCATGGTTGACTACTTATGAACAAAATCTCTTACCTTTTAAATTTTCAATCAGTGACGCTCAGTGTATTATTGTTTGTATGACTTTAAAGTTTATGTTATTTCCCTCATTAACTGTCTTTGTATCTCTCACTCATTTCATCTTCCTCTCTGTCATTAACTGCTCCACTCCAGCATCCTGTCAGCTCATTGTAAATGTGAGTTCTGTCAGCAGTGATCAGCACTCCCAGTGTGTCTGCTAATTCAATGACTCTGGAGCGTCGTCTTGTCTCTCTGCTGTTGTTAAATCACTGATACAAGCTGAGCAGGAATTAGCCAATTATTGACTTACTGCTCCCCACCACAATGTTCAGCGTTTAGCTCTGTAGTAAAATAAGGATGGATATGAGGGAGGAGAGGGGGAAACTAGAGAGAGAGAGAGAGAGCTGGAATGATTAGGATGCTGCAGTGTGAGCCCTGTTGTGTTTATTAAACATTGAGGTTGTATTACTATTATGTGCTCCATTATTTCAGCTTGGTCTCATTCCCAGAGTCTTTGTCACGGCCCTCGGCATCTCAAACAGACACACAAGGTACCCTTGAGTGTCTGCATGAGAGACACTGGGCTTCCATGTTACTGCAATGTAACTCCATCCTCAGAATTTTAGACGCTCACGGCAGGGTGATGTAGTACAAAGAGCAAGAGAGTCCACAAAGAAAGAAAGGTGGAGTGGATGCATAGGTAAAGAAAACACACGACTTTGTGTCCCATGAAACCAAAAGTGAACAATCTTTTCCACTGCCCAAGTAAGCAAGTACTAAATAATTGTGGTGGGTAAATGTAACCAAACTGCCACCATTTTATGAAAACAACCACGTGTTAGAAAGGCTTTCTGGTGGGAAGGCTTTGTGTGTTGCTAGGATGAGAAATTGTTGGGCGGCTGGAGCAGTTGCTCTGTGTCTGATATTTCCGTGAATATGTTTACATTGGAGTTAGCTGAAAACCCAAGGGTACCTTGTATATCTGTGTGAGACTCCAGGGGTTGTGACAAAGCAGTGGTATTTGACTCTCTGGGAATGGGAATGGATTGATTATTTCTATCATTAACAGCTGCAGGTGTCATAGCATGCGCTCCAGAAGTTAGACTAGTGATACAGTAATAAAAATCACAAGTTTGGTAATCATAGTAT
Source organism: Chaetodon trifasciatus (assembly GCA_037975065.1). Taxonomy (NCBI): domain Eukaryota; kingdom Metazoa; phylum Chordata; class Actinopteri; order Chaetodontiformes; family Chaetodontidae; genus Chaetodon; species Chaetodon trifasciatus. The sequence continues at coordinate 1,267,541 of JBBMOE010000065.1, read as the reverse complement.
ATCAGTTGTAGTAAAAGTTACCATATTATGTTTTTCTACTACCTCTAGTGGTATTGTAGTACTTGTTGTCATAATAAGAGCTATTGACTATATAATTCACCATTCCAATGCCCCACCCCTTAGTTACTGTTTCTGTTCCTGTCAAACTTTCTGTTCTTGCAAGGCGCAACTGCAGTTTACAATGATTATGGTGGCACGTTTACCAGCAAAATTTGTTTTAATTTTAGGAAGTTAAACAATGGGCCCTTGATTTGACTTTGAATTAGACTTAGACTTTTACTTTATTGATCCCAATTTAGAAAATACTTTTGTTGCAGCAGCAGTTTTTACATACACATAAACATAAAATATATACAATGAAGAAGAATAAGGATGAGAATAAAAACTAAGAGAAAAAGAATGTTCTCAAAAATATAACTAAGCTTATAAACATGGAATAACAGCAATTCTTAAAATACAACTAAGTATGACTAAATATATAGTTATATATGTATTAGAATTTATAATACATATTATATAATATTATAATGAAAATAAAATATAGCTAAGTATATAAACGAGTATTAACAGCAGTTCTTAATGAGAGAGTGAGCCAGATCTATAAATTATATAACAGAAAAAATATGTGCAAGTTGCAGATGATAAATAAATGTAAACAATAGTTTGTGCGTGCAATATTGCAGTAGTGCAAATGATATGTAATATTGAAATATTGGAGTTTGTGAGGTTGGTGGAGATGAACTGTTTAAATTACTCTTGTACAGTGTGATGGCTCGTGGCAGGAATGATTTTCTGAAGCGATTCTTGTGAAAGCGGAGCTGGAGCAGTCTATTGGAGAAGGAGCTTCGCTGTCTGTCCATGAAGTGGTGAAGAGGATGTTCAGGGTTATCCATGATGGATAACAGTCTGTCCAGTCTCCTCCTCTCCACCACCTCCTCAAAAGTGTCTAACTTGAAGCCAATAATGGAGCCGGCCTTCCTGATCAGTTTGTTCAGCCTGTTGCTGTCGCCAGTTCTGATGCTGCTCCCCCAGCACACTGCAGCAAACAAGAAGGCACTGACAACAACAGACTGGTAGAAGATCTCCAACATCTTGCTGCACACGATGAATGATCTGAGCCTCCTCAGGAAATAGAGTCTGCTCATCCCCTTCTTGTAAACAGTGTTGATGTTAGTTTTCCAGTTCAATCTGTTGTCGAGGTGCACTCAGAGGTATTTGTAATATCAACCACCATGACATTCTCCCCCAGAATACACAGTGGTTGTATGGTTGTCCTGTTCCTTCTGAAATCAATTATCATCTCCTTGGTCTTGGCCACATTAAGCAGCAGGTGATTTCTGCCAGGCCATTCCACAAAATCGTCCACCACTGCTCTGTATTCCTCCTCTCGTCCATCCTTTATACACCGCACCAGCATTGAGTCGTTTGAGAACTTCTGTAGGTGGCACAATGAGGAGTTGTACTGAAAGTCTGAGGTGTACAAGGTGAAGAAAAAAGGAGACAAAACAGTCCCCTGTGGTGCCCCTGTACTACTTTCCACGGTCTGAGACAGAACGTTGCCCAGTCGGACAAACTCCGGTCTGTCCACTCTTCTCTGTATGGCCCTCCATTACGAAGAGAGCAGAAAGTAACAGGAGGGCCACCAAGAAAATTGTAAAACTTGGTGCAAACAGCACCCATAAATTCAAATCAGAGCGTCTTCCGTGTCTGGAATGGATGTATTCTTGAGTCTATAAGGTAACAATAATATAATAATAAGACGACCTTGTTTGAATTGTGAAATGGGTTTGGCTAAAAGAAAATTTTGGTTTTGTCTATACTACTAGGTACTTATACTATATTGACTGGATGAAATAGAACTGCATTACTAAAAAGAGACTAAAATGCAATTTTCATTGACTAAAACTAGACTAAAATAACATCAGTTTTTGTCGACTAAAACTAGACTATAATGTCATCAGTTTTCGTCGACTAAGTCTAGACGGAAATAGTCACTAGAATTCTGACTAAAATAAGACTAAATGCTCAGACTTTTAGTCGACTGAAACTTGACTAGACTAAAAAGAGTATGAACGTGAATAAAACTAATAAAAACTAAAATGACAGCTTGACACAAAGACTAGACAAAGACTAAAATTAAAACAGGCTGCCAAAAACAACACTACAGACACACAAGAGGTACCCTTTAGTGCCTGTATGAGACACACCAGACTCCAAAGTACAACCCATCTGCGGCAATATTAGCAACTGCTATGGCCGCCCAATACATGAGTTTAGCCATGTTTATTTACAGATCTTAACTTTGTCTTTAAGAAGCTTGTTTCAAATTCAAATAAATTGTTAGATATGCTCTATACAGCAATGGTTATTTCAATAATCTGAACTGATAGTCTATGAGTCAGGAAGCCATGATTGACAAGTGATAAGTACAATAGCTACAGATGTACCTGTTGTCTGTGTAATAGCAGTTGTAGTATTTTCAGTAGGTTTAGTAATATTACTAGTACCTGGTGTGTATCTCAGCCTCTACAGTCGTATTAGTAGTATCATCAGAGCAAGCTAGGTTTTGGATGATAGGAGTTGGCAATTGATCAGTTAATGTTTTCTGTTGTTATATCTGGCTCACACTGGGAGCTAGGCTGTTAGCAGACTTTTTTATTATTGTTGTTATTGTGTCACGCAGCACTCGCTCTCACTCTCTGAGTTTCGATAGTAGGGTCTGCTACTGTGGGTCATGCCCTCTATCTGTCGCTAGCCAGCGAAATCCTGAAGGGGCGGGTTCAGCCGTGGCGACAGGCTGTGAGGGGGCACAGCTATGGCACTTCCTGTATTTAACACACAGGCTGCGCTGAAGTGTCAGTGGAAGCATCAGTCTCGTGTGAAGACCTTTTTGGACCAACGAGTCTACTTGTGCAAGTCCACTGAGCAAGGACACAGGTAACCACCACTACTCTTACACTACTCCTGCTGCCTTTCTGTGCACACACACCATGTGCTACCAATATATTCCAGTCCTCCAGGGCTTGTGAAAAAAATGCATTGGCCATAAAAGGCAACGCAATCCTGAGAACCACAACTCACTCAGAAAAACCTCAGCTACTCCCTCTGCTTTTTCCTTTGCTCTATGGAATTGCCAGTCTGCTGTAAACAAAACCAAATTAATCCAAGCACTTGTAAAGCTACATCAAATTCAGATCCTAGCCCTAAACCCCATGCGGTAAACTTCCTTTTGCTGCTGTCCTCTTTTGACCTCAAACAGGCCTCCACCGCTCCCACACACAAAGCGGGCAATACTCTTGACTTAATTGCAATGCGAAACTGCTGCATGGCTAAGCTGTCACCCCACCACATGTATCAGACCTCTTTTTTTATTGAATTCTCTGTGTCCTTACCAGAGCATCCTCAAGCTCAAATGGTCTCCTTCAGATGAAACCTCTGGTCCCTCACACCAGCTCAACTTTCTGATGAGGTCTCGGCAACCATGCCTCCTCACAGTGTTTTCTCCTCACTCCCTGTGAATGAGGCAACAGATACACTGTGCCCTTCACTAGCCGCCTCTCTAAACAATCTATGCCCACTCTCATCCAAACTTGCTTGTAAGACCCCCACCAGTCCGTGGCTCATGGGTGTTACCAGGGAGCAATGGGCGGTGCCCAGTGCAGCCGAGAGAAAATGGAGCAAAACCAGAGATCCCTCTGACCTCAGTGACTATTAGACTCTCCTGTCCGCATTCTCTTCCAACACGAAAAGTGCCAAGTCCACTTATTATCCGGAGAAAATCGGTAGTGCCAAAGACGCTGGGAAACTATTTTCTGCTTTTTACTCACAGCTCAATCCCCCACTGCCTCCACCCTCAACTTTGTTTATAGCCGATCGATTTGCTTCCTTCTTCACTGATAAGGTTTTGACCATCAGACACAAGTTCTCTGATCCTGACCAACTCAGTAGGATACCACCAGCTAACAGAGCCTCACTCTCCTCATTTTCCCATGTCACAGAGGAGCAAGTCTCCGACCTTCTGCTCGACTCTCGCCCCACTACCTGTCCACTGGACCCTATACCCTCCGATCTCCTGCAGGCCATCTCGCCCACACTTATGCCTGCTGTCACCCACATGATCAACTTCTCACTTACAACCCCACTGCTAAAGAAACCTACACTCGACCCAGCTCAGATTGAAAATTACAGGCCAGTTTCACTCCTCTCTTTCCTTTCCAAGACTCTTGAGCACACAATCTTTAATCAGGTCTGTGAATTCCTTTCTGATAACAACCTGAATGATCCCAGCCAATCCGGCTTCAAACACAGACACTCTATGGAGACTGCGCTTTTATCTGTAGTGGAAACATTACGATCAGATAGGGCTACTAGTCAATCCTCTGTTTTACTATTGCTCAACCTATCGGCTGCCTTTGGCACAATTAACCACCAAATCCTCCTGTCCACACTCACTGAGCTTGGCGTCTCAAGATCCGCTCTCCACTGGTTTGAGTCCTACCTCTCAGGGAGATCCTTTGCAGTTTCTTGGAGGGGAGAAGTGTCTAAATCCCAATGATTGTCCACAGTGGTACCTCATGGGTAAGTTCTTGGACCCCTTCTCTTCTCAATATACACCACCACACTTGGTGCAGTCATCCGCTCACATGGCTTCTCATACCATTCATATGCTAACGATACCCAGCTCCTCCTTTCGTTCCCGCCAGATGACCCCACTGTCTCGGCCCGGATATCGGCATGCCTCGTCGATATCTCGGCATGGATGAAGGAGCGACACCTTCAACTTAAGCTGTTAAAGACTGAGCTCCTTGTCATCCCAGCCGGTCCCTCTGTACAACAACAGATCAGTATCCAGCTGGACTCAGCTCTGCTCACTCCCGTAAAATCTGCCAGAAACTTGGGTGTCACGATTGATGACCTTCTAACTTTTAAAGAGCATGTGACCTCTGTTGCTTGGTCATGCTGATTTGCCCTGTATAACATCAGGAAGATCAGACCCAACTTGTCTGAGCATGCAACACAACTCCTGGTACAAGCGCTGGTACTATCATGCCTCGACTATTGTAATTCCTTACTGGCAGGGCTCCCAACATGCTCATTAAAACCTTTGCAGATGATACAGAATGCGGCAGCTCGCCTGGTCTTTAACCAGTCCAAATGAGCACGTCACTCTGCTGTTCATATCCCTCCACTGGCTCCCAGTTGCTGCCCGCATCAAGTAAAAATCCTTGATGCTTGCCTACAAAATCTCTACAAAAATTGCCATCAAAACCGCTCCGACCTACCTGAACTCTCTCATTCAGGTTTATGCTCCCTCCCGCTTACTACGCTCTGCCCAGGAATGGCGCCTAGTGTTGCCAGCTCAAAAAGGCCCCAAGTCTCTAGCTAGACTCTTTTCTTCTGTGGTTCCCCCGGTGGTGGAACTCCATTCGTTCTGCAGAGTCCCTCTCGATATTTAGAAAAAGACTAAAGACCAAGCTCTTTACTGAACACCTTGTTTCATAAAACAAACAAACAAACAAACAAACAAACAAACAAACAAAAAACTCTCAGTCGACTCTATGCACTTTTTGCTTTATTTTGTAGCACTGTCTCGTAGCACCTATGTCCAGTTGGACCAGAAAGCTGTGCTAGGGCACTTACTCTTGTTGTTCTCTCCTGTCTAGAACCTTGATTGTGAAGTATGAAAATCTCATATGTACGTCGCTTTGGATAAAAGCGTCTGCTAAATGAGAAATTGTAATTGTAAGTGTTAACTATTAGTAGTAGTATTATTGCAATACCTGGTGTGTATCCTCTGTCCACAGTCAGGTTGGAGAAAGGCATTGGTCTCAGGCTGAATTTGTTGTGAGTGAAGCCACAGGAGGGTGAAGGCAGGATACCAGTATACTGAGAAGAGTCCAGAGCTGGCACAGGGATGGCACTGACCACTGCTGAAACAAATGAATAAAGCAGTCAGTTAACCAGCTGCAAAGGCAGCCACACAGTAAGACAGCAGTCAGTAAACCAGGCAGTGACAGTACACAGCAGACAGGAATGTCTCATTTTGGTTGTTTTCATGAAAAAATTACCCAAATGAACAAGGCATATGATCATAAATTGTATCAAAATCATAAAAAATGTAATATTGAACAATTCAGACCTGCTCATTGATTAGCAACATCACCCACAATGACAATTACTGAGAAGGTATAAACAGTACAGCAAAATATGTCATAAATCTGTGAACATTGCCACATCATGCAACACTTACAGTTAGTCACACAGACAGTAAACCAGTAAATACAACTATCATCCCAGAAATCTTCCACTGAAAACTCACCAGCTCACTGTGCCAGCCTCTACCTGTCAGTGGATAACAAACTTTCTGACAGACAGGAAGCAGCAGATAAGGCCGGGGAAAATTGCATCCAGCACCTGGACCATTAGCTCTGCTCTTCTTCCTCTACACCAATGACTGCACCTCAGGAGACCTGTCTGTTAAACTCCTGAACTTTGCAGATGACACAATGGTCATCAGCCTCATCCAAGATGGTGACAAGCCTGCATACAGATGGGAGGTTGAACAGCTGGTCCTGGTACAATCAGAACAAACTGACACTGAACACGCTAAAAACTGTGTAGATGATAGTGGGCTTCAGGAGAAGCCCCTCAATACTGTCCCCATCACCCTCCTCAACAGCACTGTTCCACTGTGGAAACCCTCAGATTGTCATGTTGTCACTCTTGTACACTGATTTTGGAGTAATCCTTTTTCTCTCTCTCCCTCTGTGCCTAGACTGCGTGTACGGAGGCGGGGCGTTCTGCTCGGCAACAGGGATAATCAGACTCACCTGCTTCTCATCCCGCAATCAAGCCAGCTACTTAAGTTGGCCCCAAACTTGCTTCAGTGCCAGTGTATTGCTTCTGCTTGTCTCATGCTCCCTGTTCTTGAGCCGATCTCCTGCCTCACCTTGTTAGTGCTAGTGTGTGTATGTTTTCCTTTGTACTTTGTTCATCTCCAGTTCGAGCACTCTCCTGGACGCTTTTTGTTGTTAGTATTTTACCTTTGTTGCATTTTGTCTTTTGTTTGCTACTTTCCTCTTCATGGTGATTTTCAGTTGTTACTTTCTCTGGATGAGCGTTTTCCCTAGATGGTGATTTTCTGTTGTTACTTTGTGTAAATAAATTGGTGTTTTTTGTGCTCTGCATTTGGGTCCTGGCCATTCCTTGCACGTACCGTAACACAGATTTCTGAGATCCACTATCTCCCAGGACTTAAGGTGGCCTTTAAACATGGGTTTAAACAGGTTCTATCGAGGGTGTACTTCCTGCATCAGGAAGTTCAACCTGCTGCAACAGATGCTGATCCAGTTCTACACACAAATAATCCAGTCTGTCCTATGCACATCCATCCACAGACTGCCTGCAACAGACTATAAGGACTGCTGAGAAAATCATTGGTGCCCTCCATTCAGGACTTAGACACCTCCAGACTGAGGAAATGGGCAGAAAGTATCACTGCAGACCCCTCACAACCTGGAAACCATCTGTTCCAACTTCTCCTCTCTGGAAGGTGTTAGATCACTGAACGCCAAAACAACCAGATATAAAAGTATTTTTTTTCCAAAAAGCCATCACCCTGATGAACAGTTGGCTAGTCATACAGCGTCACTAACTCTCTGAGCCCACTGGCCATTTATCATCCAATAATGCACAGATTTTAACATGTACATTGATCACTTGTTGTCACTGTCATCATTACAGTTTTTGCCCGTTGCTTGAACACTTTTTGCAAAACTTGGCTCACTGTGTCAAAACTCTACACACAAACAAACAAAGACACAACACTGGGGAAAAAAGTATTCACATGTATGTCAAACTGAAACTCTGCTATCAAAACCTAACAATCCTTTGTCAAAATGTCACTCTGATGACAAAAACACTGCAGTCTTTCATTTTCACTGTAGTTTCACTGCAGTAAAGGCAAACTAAAACAAATCTATCTGCAAGTTTTTGTTGCCTCAGCTGGTGGAGACAGATTGTAGTGTTTCCTCTGACTATTTCTACAATGGCAAGTTCCTGCTGTTGGGCGAACATGCTTTGCGTCCACCCCCAGAAAGTCTTCTAGCCATTCTGTAGGAGAATGCAACCACAAACTGTTATTGGTTTGGTTCTTTTTTACAGTAATGTATATCCTGTACTTTACTGTATGAACACAGTACTGAAACATCTTAGTATAATCACTGCATTTCACAAAACGTTATTGTATTTACAGTACTGTACTGTATACTGTACACAGTACTGTAACATCTCAGTGGTACAGTATTATGTAGTATACCATACTGTATGTTTTCACAGAACATTTTTTGTTGCTAAAGGAGCATTAGCCAACTATTGCTTAGCTTAACTTTGCTAAGCCCAAATGTGAGACCAGTGCAGAGGCAGAAAATCCTCTTTTTCTCCGTCTGAATGTGTGTGTCTGCTGAGAGCACGCATGTGCGCGTGCACCTGCGTCTGTGTGTGTGTGTAATTGTGCTGGGGACCAGTAATCTTGTGTGTGCCTTGTGATTCTACTGAACTGGTGAGTTTGAAATGTTAGTAATGTAATGAGTGATGTTGGCCTGTTAGGATTAGCCACAAAGCTAACAGCGGCTAATGCTAATATGAGGTCCTATGACCTTGCTGGTGCATACAGGTTTGACTTTTGATATCAGGTTGTTGTGCTAATATGCTAATGATTAGCACACTAATGCTAACATCATAACCTACAGTAAAATGATTCTTAAATTTATTCTAATGGTGTTTGAGATCTTTTTAATGTGTTATTTGACGTGCTAATGTTAGCATTAGCTGATGTTAGCATTGTGGCTAATTCTAACACGAGGTCCTATGAACTTGTTGGTGCATACAGTTTGACTTTTGATATCGGGTTATTGTGCTAATATGCTAATGATTAGCATGCTAATGCTAACATGCTAACCTACGGTAAAATGATTCTTAAATGCATTCTAATGGTGCTTGCGATCTTTTTAATATCTTACTTGACATGCTAATGTTAGCTTAGCATTAATTGTTTGAAATCTCTGAAGAATCTCATCAAAATGTACACACTCCGGCAGTAGCCCCCGTGGCCCTTTCAAAATTTCCCCGGGGAAATTGTCTAGTTCTAAATATTATTTACTGTCACATCATTCATTGTATATATTTTTTATTTTTTATTATTTATTATTTTTTCCACTACTTAACTTATTGTCAGTCTTACTTTTTTATTTGTCTTTTTTTTTTTCATTCTCACTGAGTTGTATGTCCCATTTTCCTATACAAGTTGAGGGCAATGTTTAGACTGGAGTCCCATTCCTTGTATGTGCACACATACTTGGCCATTAAGCCAACTCTGATTCTAAGTCAGAGTTCACTACATTTAGGAGAGCAGCCAGACAGAGCAGAGAGCTGCTGTACAGAGAGGAGCAGTCTTTCTTACTGAGTGGTCAGACAAAATAATGTTCATTTTGTGACTTTGAGACCTTGAGACAAAACTGCAGGGTGTCAAACTCACAGACACTGATTATACTACTTCAGGTCACACACACACACACACACACACACACACACACACACACACACACATACATACACACACAGGTTGTTTTGTTTTGTTTTTTTTGTTTTCCTGTCTGACCTCTGTTATGAGTTGACAGCTATGTGAATGCTGAGACCTACATTGCTGTTTCTCAATGGGGAAAGAAGAAAGATAATATAAAATAAATATCTGCAGTGTGGCACTCTCTCCCTTGGTAAAGTCAATCTAGCTCACCCAGCAGTCGATCTCTCTCTCCCTTTTATTTTAACAAATAATAATCCAGCCAGGGCTAGTAACTTCCTTGAGTCTTGCCATCACTGTGAGGTTGAGAGGCAACCAGCAAAGAAGACTGGCGTCAGTCTTCTATCAGTGTCAAACTGGATATGGTCAGCCATATTAGCAGTGATGTGTAAAAACACTCTTCAGGCAACACTCAGTTATAAAGCATGCAACTTGTTAAATGGTGTGAAAATAATATTGATTAAAATGTAAGCATGTTTTCTTTCAGATTTCATGAGTGAAAAATATGTACATCACTATGTGTCTGGTGTATAAAGCCTGTGAAGACCACATTAGACTTAGACTTCGACTGTTACTTTATTGATCCCAATTTGGGAAATTATTCCATTGCAGTAGCAGTTTAAACATACAGACAACCACAAAACATGGTTCTGGTATAGCACTTTCTGCCTTTACTGGGGCTCTGTCATGTCGTCATCGTACTTCTTCCTCCCCACAAATCTTTATTCTTTGTTGCAGTTACCATTTTTTTTAAAATACCCTTTTCCCCCTTTAACTACTCAAATGACAACACTAAACCCCAAATATTAAAATAATATAAATCCATTGTCTCAGTTATTGTGAAGAAGAGAAAAGCAAGTTTCCAACAAAGTACATTCAATATTTCAGTTGATTCCATCAGCTTAACATTACCCTTCTGCAAACAATCTGTTGTAGATTGGCGGCTTTAAGAGGTGTCTCTGAGTGTTTGTGTGTGTGTGTATGCGTGTGTGTGTGTGTGTGTGTGTGTGTGTGTGTGTGTGTGTGTGTGTGTGTGTGTGTGTGTGTGTGCGTGTTTGTTTGCAGTATTTGTGGAGTGATCATTTAAAGAGAAGCAGGGTTTGATTATAGCAGTAAGATGACCAGAGATGAGCAAGTCTGATCTGTACTGTCATCAATTATATTGATGATTTTGGTGCAGTGAGGCAGTGAGCTTGACCTACAAGTAAATGGCGTTGTATGTGTGTGTGTGTGTGTGTGTGTGTGTGTGTGTGTGTGTGTGTGTGTGTGTGTGAACGAAAGAGAAAGAGAGATAGATGAGATGCTAAAGACAGAAATACAGACAGAGATTAAGAAAGTTTGGAATTTGGGAGACACAAAGAAAAATCTAATGCGAGATACAGTAAGAGAGAAAAATGAAGACAGAAAACAGAAAAAGAAGACAAAGAAAAGAAAGACAAAATAATAAATCAGTGTAGTAACAGAGGGAACAAAATAAGGCAGGGGGGATTAGCATCAGATGGAAAAGAATTAAAAAAATAAATGGGGAAAAAAAAGACCAAGAAGGAGATGGAGACAGGGAGGAAAAGCAGAAAAACTGAGATAAACAGAACAATTGATAAAAGCTTGATCAAAGAACAAGACAGAATAGAAAAATAAGAAAAACAAAAAAAGCAGAAACAAAATGACAGAAACAGAGACACAGAGAGAAGAAAGCCAGACAGCAGACACAAAGAGGTAAAAACAGAAGTTAGATAAAGAGATCAGTCGGTTTGCAGAAATGAGATGTGGTGGCGGAGGGAAAAAGTGAAGAAGGCTTGAGCTGCTTCAGGAGAGACTGAGAGAAAGAGACAGAAGCAAAGATAGAAACAATGCAGACCCTGCAAGGATTTTATATTCAACACAACCAATCCTAAAATTATATTGTGCCTCTTCTCTATGATGGCCAGCTTTTCATGCAGCTGTTTACATAATTTTTTATTTATACAGTAAGTTTTTTTAAAATTTGCATTGTGCATTATTACAAATCAGCAATTACATTTTTGGTCAGCCAATCGTGTAATCTGCCCAAGTTTTGTTATAATGAAGCACAGGTGCAAAAAAAAATTCTATATGATTTTCATTAAATGTACTAAAATGTCTGTAAAAGATCACACTACAATTAATTGCCTTCATTTTTGAATGACAGAAGTTGATGACTGATGCCTGTTTAAACTGCTGTCTCTTGTAAATTCCTGTAATGATACTCATTTTGTCAGGAAGAGGAAAACATTAGTTTAGTGATATCTGAATATCTTATGCATTTGGTTTCCATAAATGTTTGATTTTCAATTAAGAACACAGATGCACAGGTGTAATGGATGACTATTTTGCGCTATTTATCAGTGCAATCTGATTGGCTTTAACCACTGAAGAGATTTCAAAGTTCAATATTGCAAAGTAGAAACATAGCAGTTCTGAAAATACCAAAGCTACAAAGCCACAGCTCAGATGTAGGAATGACTGAGGAAGAACAGAAGACAGAATGTCTTCCTGACTGAACTTTTACATAAAGAGAAAACAAAGTAAAAGTAAGTAAAAAAATATAACAGAAACTGAAATGGATACAAAGGGGAAAAAACAGATCAGAATAGAGTTTGGGTCAGTGGGACACACACACAGATTTGTGAAAACACACAGGAGTGCTTGTCACATCCCAGAAAAAACAGTCACCTCCTAACTCACACTGTCCAGAAAATAACACACAGAGTTGTAACCTGAGGGTCACTGATCTCAGCAGCTTCAGTTTGTTACAACTGCAGTAAACAATAACAATAACAAAACAGAAGCAGACTAAAAAAGACAGAGAGAAGGACACAGAGAGCAGAGTGATTACAGTTTGAAACTTTCAGACACGCTTCACAGAGTGAGAGGGCAATAATTAAAATTAAAATAATAACTCTTCACCCTCTACATCTTTAGAAGTTTTCTGATGACTCTGCAATAGTTGGATGTATCAGTAAGGGTGATGAGGATGAGTACAGGGCTGCTGTGGACAACTTTGTCACATAGTGTAAGCAGAACCATCTGCAACTAAACATGGCAGAGACTAAGGAACTGCTACTGGACCTTAGGAGAACCAAGGCACCGGTGACCCCTGTTTCCATCCACGGGGTCGGTGTGGACATTGTGGGGGTACATATTGACAATAAACTGGACTGGGCAAAGAAGACTGACGCTGTCTACAGGAAGGGCCAGAGTCGTCTCTATTTTCTGAGGCAACTGAGGTCCTTCAACATCTGCCGGACTATGCTCAGGATTTTCTATGAGTCTGTGGTGGCTAGTGCTATTCTCTATGCTGTTGCGTGCTGGGGCAGCACGCTGAGGATCACAGACACCAACAGACTCAACAAACTGATACGCAAGACCAGTGACGTTGTGGGGATGGAGTGTGACTCTCTGACGGTGGTGTGAGAGAGGAGAATGCTGACTAAGCTACAGACTATCATGGACAACGTCTCACACCCACTTCATGATGTGCTGATCGGGCACAAGAGTACTTTCAGTGAGAGACTCATCCCACCAAAATTCAAGACTGAATGCCACAGGAAATCATTCCTGCCTGTGGCCATCAAACTATACAACTCCTCCCTCTGAATGGCCCTTGGACTATTTTTCCCTGTTAGATCACAAATATTTATACTGCAGTTCAATGTTGACCAAATTCAATATACAAGCACATTTTTCTGTATATACTCTTTGTAAGTACTCTTTTTATTATCTATTTTTTGCTTTGTTTTGTGGATACTTATAGTTTCCCAGGTATATATATTTTGTTTATAGATAGATAGATAGATAGATAGATAGATAGATAGATAGATAGATAGATAGATAGATAGATGTTCTTTTCTCTTCTAATTTTATTCTTGTAAGGAGCACCAGCAACAAAAACAATTTCCCCTCGGGGATCAATAAAGGAATTCTGATTCAGATTCTCATTCTGATTGCGGTAGTCAGTCACAATGGCTTGTAGCAATCTTGGCAGTGCCTTATTCCACTTATTTCCCAGCTGATCATAAAATGGGCAAAGAGATGGAGTGTGGGTGGAGCTGAGCTGGGTTAAATGAGGATTGCTTGCTGAAATGAGTGGTTAGCTGTCACTCAAAGCTGCCATCCCCACAAATATGCATAATTTCAAGCCTTACAGTTTTTGCCCATTGCTTGAACACTATTGACACATGCTTAGACCAAAGTAACAAAAATTTAAGTTTTTTTTTACTTTACCTTAAACACAGTGTAACCATACCCTAAACAAAAGTGCTGCTTTGCACTTAAGTTGCAATTCTGCAACACACTTGCTCCTTTATGCAACACACTTACTCCTTCACTCTACACACTATTTCATACATAAGACACTTTGTTCATGAATGAAATCTCAGGGTACCATTGGGAAAACACATCCATTCAAAACACAAAACACATTGGGTAATTGGAAATACTCAGACACACACCTGAAAATACTTACAAAACTGAACACCAACCAGCCAGCCACAAATAAGCCTCAGCTAAGCAATAGTTGGCTAACACTCCTTTTGCAACAAAAATTGGAACTTCTGTGAAACATACAGGGGGTGTACAGCAACCCCTGTTCACCCAACAGCAGGAAATCACCATTGTGGAAATAGTCAGAGCAAACAATGCAATCCATCTCCACCAGCTAAGGCAACAAATACTGGCAACATAAATCGAGTAAGCATTACCACTATCAGATGCATCTTGGTCAAGCACAACATCACCATGAAGCAATTGTATAGGTTCCCATTTGAGAGAAACAGTATCAGGGTCAAAGGACTTCTGCATGAATATGTACAGTATATGTTACAGTCCTTTACATTTACAATACAGTACTGGTGTAGTCCAGTAATAGCAACAAATGTAATGTAACAAACAGTGTTGCATTGAGCTTCACAGAATGCTCTGAGAAACTGAATAAAAACAGTGAAAATGAAAGACCGCAGTGTTTTATATGTACACTAGTGTGTTGCTGCTAATCTGAAAGTGTATTCATATGATGCAAGTGTGTATCATTTTGTCATCAGAGTGACATTTTGACAAAGGATTGTTAGGTTTTAATAGCAGAGTTTCAGTTTGACATAGATGTGAATGCTTTATTTCCCAGTGTTGTGTCTTATTTGCTTGTGTGTAGAGTTTTGACACAATAAGCCAAGTTTTGCAAAAAGTGCTCAAGCAATGGGTAAAAACTGCAATACATGCTCTTATCTCCAGCAGGCTGGACTACTGTAATGCTCTTCTGTCTGGTGTGTCTAAGAAAGCCATTGGTCGGTCACAGCTCGTACAAAACGCAGCAGCACGTCTTCTGGAGAAAACCAGACGGAGAGCCCACATTAATCCAATGCAATTGTTTTGTCTCTCAGTAAATACTGGATGGATGTTTATGAAATTTGGTTTTCTCATTCACATTCCACTCAGGATGACCTGTGACAACTTCAGTGTTCCTCTGATTTTTCATCTAGTGCCATCCTGAGGTCAAAATTATTTTTTTTGTCACCAAATGTCTACAAAATTAATTATACTCCCATGAAGTTCAGATGTACTTTGTGTTTTGTGCAAATTAACAAATGTTAGCATGCTAACACTCTTTACATTATGTTGCTTAACATCACCATGCTAGCATTGTCATTGTGAACGTTAGCATGCTTATGTTAATATTTTACACAAAGCATGGCCTTAGACTTTTTTGCGTTTATGCTGCTGAAAACCTTTGTGCCAAGAAAAAAAAATCAGTTAAATGAGTTATTTGTTTTCAGAATATGCAAAAACACACACAGAGTTGTATTACTTACGTGTATTGCTTGGCTGTGAGTCCATCGGAATCATCATTTTGCCTCTTGTCCCCCTCCTAGCAGCCAGTGATCGCTCCAGAGTAGAGATACTGCTGGATGCCTCGTCACCGTCAGCTCCTGGAACATCATAACACTCAAATATCAAAACTGGGATTCAAATTCATCTCTCCCTTCTTTAGGCTCTGGGAGAAATTATTCATATATTGTTTCTTAATACATTAGTGTTTTTATTCACAATGAATTGTGATTTCATTTATAATTATGTTAGGATTACATTTATAATCATAATAATTGCATTTATAATCGTAATAATTGGAATTATTTTGATCTACAACTAATTTACAATCTGAGTGTTCAACACATTGGATGTGGCTCAGGAGGTGGAGCAGCATTTATCAGAGGGATAGTTCAATCCCTTGGCAATCTACGATGTCGATGTATCCTTGGGCAAAATACTGAACCACAAATTGCTCCCAATGCTGTGCTGTCAGTGTTTGAGTGTCTGTGAGTGGTTAGAGCTCGTAATGAACTTTGGCTTAGCGATCATCGTATGAATGCATCATCTCACCAGTACCACCAAACCTCAGACTTTCAGTACAACTCTTCATTGTGCCACCTACAGAAGTTTTCGGATGACTGAACGGTCATGGGGTGTATAAAGAATGGACGATAGGAGGAATACAGAGCAGTGGTGGACGAGTTCTAGTCGAAATCACCTGCTGCGTACAATTTTTGCCCATTGCAACACTATTGACAGATGCTTGGACCAAAGTAACAAAACTTCAAGTTTTAGTTACTTTACCTGTTCATTAATTAAATCTCAGGGTACCATTGGGAAAACACACCCATTCAAAATACAAAACACATTGGGTAATTGGAAATACTTAGACACACACCTGAAAATACAAATCTGAAGACCAATCAGCCACAAATAGGCCTCAGCTAAGCAATAGTTGGCTAATGGTCTTTTTGCAACAAAAATTGGTAGTTCTGTGAAACATACAGAACAGTATAGTACATAATACTGTACCATTGAGATGTTACAGTACTGTCTACAGTATACAGCACAGTACTGTAAATACAATAAAGTTTTGTGAAACATGCAGTGATTATATTGAGATGTTTCAGTACTGTGTATTGTATATACAGTAAAGTATAGTATATACATTACTGTAAAAAATAACCAAACCAATAACAACATGTGGTTGCATTTTCCTACAGAATGGCTAGAAGACCTTCACCCAACAGCAGGAACTTGCCATTGTAGAAATAGAGCAAACAATGCAATCCATCTCCACCAGCTACGGCAACAAATAAAAGTATCCATCAACATAAATTGAGTAAGTGTTATTAGGGTAAGGGTTATTTTTGTTTTATTTTCTCTTTACTGCATGTGCTGTACTGTTAAGTGTAGTACTGTAATGTACAGTATTGACTTGATGTAATTTGTAAGCTTACAGTAATTCTATTACAGTACTGTTCATTTTTTGTTCTTCTGAAAACCTTCCCAGTGTTGTGTCTTATTTGCTTTTGTGTCGAGTTTTGAAACAATGAGCTAAGTTTTGCAAAAAGTGTTCAAGCAATGGGCAAAAACTGTAACATGGCCAAGACCAAGGAGATGGTTATTGATTTCGGAAGGAACAGGATGACCACACAACCACTGTGGATTCTGGGGGAGAATGTCACAGTGGTGGAGGATTACAAATACCACGGAGCGCACCTCGACAACAGACTGAACTGAAAAACTAACGTCAATGCTATTTACAAAAAGGGGATGAACAGACTCTTTTTCCTGAGGAGGCTGAGTTCATTCAACGTGTGCAGCAAGATGCTCAACATCTTCTACCAGTCTGTTGTTGCCAGTGCACTGTTCTTTGCTGCAGTGTGCTGGGGGAGCAGCATCGGAGCCGGCGACACCAACAGACTGAACAATCTGATCAGGAAGGCCGGCTCTGTTATTGTATGCAAATTAGACACTTTTGAGGAGGTAGTGGAGAGGAGGACACTGGACAGACTGTTATACATCATGGATAACCCTTCACCACCTCGTGAACAGACAGCAGAGCTTCTTCTCCAATAGACTGCTCCAGCTCCGCTGTCACAAGGACCGTTTCAGAAAATCATTCCTGCAACAAGCCATCACACTGTACAATCGCAACTGAAACAGTTAATCTCCACCAACCTCACAAACCCAAATATTCCAGTGTTACATATTTATCTGCAATATTGCACACACTGTCTATTGTTTGCATTATTTATCATCTACAACTGCACAATTATAATAATAATTGTTATACTTAGTTATATTCTATTTTATTATATAATTATAAAATGTTATAATATGTATTATTATCCTTTACAACATAACATGAATAACATGAAATCTTCATCTGTAATTAAAAACCCAAACCTGAATCAAAGTTTATATATATATAACAGACACATGACACACACACACACGCACACACACGCACACACACACACACACACACACACACACACACACACAAGTTAAGAGACATAAATGGTTATGGTTAATTGTTGATGTATATGACATTACACTGCATGTCATATCCATTTAAATATTTATTACGTTACATTTATTTGTCCACCCATTTCTTATTTGAATGAGTGGACAAATAAATGACTGAATCTGCATCTATCCTGTACCTGAGTGGCTGCTCTTGCTGCCCATCTGGCTCTCTGACTGGCTGTGTGTGACCTGGGGGAGGTCCTGGCAGGACTGGATGGGCGAATCATGTCCAGACGGGGCAACACTGGGAGCTTTCTCCATGCTCTTCATCTCCATCTCCTCGTGATGGATCCATAGGTCAGGAGGTCGCAGGTCCTTCTGGCTGCCCTTTCTCTTACTGGCACTGTGGCTCGCTCTCTTCCTGCACAGAGGACCAGAAACACACAGTGTGGATATCAGTGGGCAGGTGGTAAAGAAAGAAGACATGTAAAGAATATACAGACTGAGAGACTGATGTTAGTGGACAACACAGTGACACATGGATAGTTAGTTAATACACTTAATTTTCCTGGGGGGGGTTACTTTTTCACAGCACTGTACATGATAAGGTCGGGTAAGGAAGGGCAGACTGCTATAAGTTGTAAGAGTCATATCCCTAAGCAACCATCCAAATCCCAGCAAAAAAAAATAACACACCATAACAGAAATGCACAATCATCATACACTACTACATACACTAAAAGTTAAGGATTTTTGGCTTTCAGGTGAAATTTCAGGATGAATTTAAAACGCACTATAACCTTTACAGGTGAACTGAATTTGACATGTCCAACTGTTCAGTGTTTCAGTATTTTTTGCACAACTTGCTGTTCTGTAACAAAGAGCTGAATGGCAAAATTCAGGTGTTTGATCCATGAATTGACCAATAAATTTCCTGGTTCAATTAGAATTGGTATTTAAACAGTCCTCTTCATCATGCTGTTCACATTTTGACATCATGAGACCAAGACGACACCTAACAATTAATCAACAGTACCTCGCCATTGCAAAGCTTCAAACAGGATGTTCTCAGAGGGAAGTGGCCACTGAGCTTAGAGTGTCACAGAGTGTCATCAGCAGGATGTAACAGAGATATAGAGAGACTGGAAGAGTCACAGAAAGGCATAGAAATGGACGTCCTTTGGCCACATCCCACACTGATGACCACTTCATTGTGAACAGTGCCCTGCGGTACTGAATGGCGAATGTCACTCAACTCTCAACTCAAAAATCTTTTCTTGATTGGCTTACTCTGGGGCAAGACATTAACCTGGGCGGAGGCATGGAGCAGTCAGCGGGGGTTCGATGGGGTAAGGTACGAGACCTTTGTCGAACATTTCAGATTGGTGTTTGACCATCCAGATGGTCGCACGGTGGCGACGCCTCTGCCCGGCTCTTGGATCTTTGCCAAGGGTCTCAGCTGATGAAGGATTACACCGTTGAGTTCAGGACGCTGGCGGCTGACGCAGCTTGGAACGAGGAGGCACTGAGGGCGGCGTTCATTAAGGGACTCAATAGTAGCGTTAAGGATGAGTTAGCGTCCCGCGATAAACCTTCCTGTCTGCTGTAAATGCACTAGACGGTAAGCTACTCACTACCATCACCCATCATTCTGCCCCTGTTCAGTCAGTCATCTCTGGTAATCACCATGAGACGCTGAGTTTTAAAGCCTTGTCTTCTCCCTCTGTCAGCATTGTTTTAGGTCACCCCTGGCTCCTGAAACACAACCCGCACATTGACTGGTCCGCGGACAAGATAGTGAGCTGGAGCGCATTCTGCCTTGCCAACTGTCTGCACTCCGCCATTCCTCCCTCTACCGCGGGCAAGAGACCGGGGGATACCTGTTCTCCTGACCTCTCGTCGGTCCCCTCGTGGTACCACGATTTGGTCGAAGCCTTTAGCGAGGATCGGGCCCGTTCTCTGCCTCCCCACAGAACCTATGATTGCGCCATAGACCTCCTGCCAGGAGCTCCGCTGCCCTCCAGTCGTTTGTACAGCCTTTCCGGGCTGGAGCGGGAGGCTATGGAAAATTACATAGGTGAGTCTCTGGCTGCAGGCATCATCCGGCCCTCCTCTTCGCCCTTAGGGGCTGGTTTCTTCTTTGTCGAAAAGAAAGACGAGACTCTCCATCCATGCATAGATTTTCGTGGGTTAAATAATATCACGGTTAAGAATAAATACCCCCCTCCATTGATTTCGGCCGCTTTCGAGCCCCTTCAGTGGGCTACTCTATTTACTAAGCTGGATCTGAGAAACGCTTACCACCTGGTACGTATACGTGAGGGGGATGAATGGAAGACAGCGTTTAATACACCGCTGGGGCATGTTGAATATTTAGTTATGCCATTTGGTCTCACCAACACCCCAGCGGTATTCCAGGCTCTAGTTAATGATGTTTTACATGATTGTCTAGACCATTTGTATTTGTCTATTTAGACGACATCCTGATCTATTCCCATAACTTGGATGAGCACATTCAGCATGTGTGCCTTGTTCTCCAGAGGTTACTGAAGAACAGGTTATTTGTTAAGGCTGAGAAGTGTGCTTTTCACCAAAGTTCTGTGTCTTTCCTGGGTTACATAATAGAGAGCAGCCAGATCAAGGCAGATCCGCTGAAGGTGCAGGCGGTGGCTGACTGGCCCACTCCTGGCTGCCGCAAGCACCTTCAACGTTTCCTGGGGTTTGCTCATTTTTACAGATGCTTTATTAAGGTCTACAATCGCGTGGTGGCACCGCTCACCCGCCTCACCTCCTCCAAACTGAAATTCTCCTGGTCGGAGAAGGCGGAGCAGGCGTTTAAACGCATCAGGACTCTGTTCACGACAGCGCCTGTCCTCGTCCACCCCAACCCCACGAAGCAGTTCTTGGTGGAGGTGGATGCTTCTGACACCAGGGTTGGGGCAGTGCTGTCCCAACGCTCGAGTCCGGACCAGCGCCTTCATCCCTGCGCGTTCTTCTCCTGTAAGCTCAGCCCCACGGAGAGGAACTGCGACGTGGGGAACCGGGAGCTGCTGGTTGTTAAGCTGGCATTGGAGGAGTGGCGTCACTGTCTGGAGGGGGCCGAGCAGCCGTTTGTGGTCTGGACTGACCACAAAAACTTACATTCAGACTGCCAAGCGGTTAAATTCCCGTCAGGCCAGATGGGTGTTGTTCTTCAGCCGGTTTGACTTCACCAGACCCGGTTCTCACAACACAAAGCCTGATGCCTTGTCCCGGCAGTTTTCCCAGCCGGAGGTTGAAGTCGAAGAGGAACCGGAAACCATTCTGCCCGCGACCCGAGTAGTGGCCGCAGTTTCCTGGGATGTGGAGGCGCTTGTCCGCGATGCCCAGCGCACGGAGCCAGACCCCGGAGAGGGTCCACCTCCCTGTGGCGTTACCTGGGTTACTGTCGGCTAAAGAAACTGCTGGCCACTTAGTCCAACAGGTTTTCCGTATCCATGGAATCCCTGTTGATATTGTGTCTGACAGAGGGCAATTTGTTTCACAAGTTTGGAAGAGTTTTTGCTCTGCTCTGGGTGCCTCTTTTAGTCTTTCCTCAGGCTACCATCCCCAGACTAACGGGCAAACGGAGTGGGCGAATCAGGATCTGGAGGCCACTCTGCGGTGCGTAGCAGCCCAGAATCCCTCCGACTGGGCGGAACATCTCCCATGGGTCGAGTATGCACACAACACCCTGACCACCTCAGCTACTAACCTCTCTCCGTTTGAGGCTTCATTGGGGTTCCAACTGCCACTCTTCCCAGATCAGGAAGGGAGGATCGCGGTGCTGTCAGTCCAGGAACACATCCGCCGGTGCTGCAAAGTCTGGAGGGATACGCGGATGGTTCTGCTATGCACCGCCGACAGTAATAAGAGGGTGGCCAATCGGCGGCGCACTTCGGCGCCTGAATATCACACTGGGTAGCAGGTTTGGCTTTCTTCACGCAATATTCCTCTCCATGTTAAATCCCGTAAGTTGGCACCCCGTTACGTCGGCCCATTTCCTATTGACAAAATCATTTCTCCCTCGGTAGTTTGCTTGAAACTACCTGAGTGTATGAAAATTCACCACACTTTCCACTTCTCCAAGCTAAAGCCTGTTGCCTCCAGCCATCTGTGCCTGCCGACCGAGCCACCTCCTCCTGCCCGGGTTATTGACGATCATCCGGCCTTCGGGGTGCAGCACCTTGGGGGGGTTCGACGACAGGGTCGGGCTTGCAATATTTGGTAGATTGGGAGGGTTATGGTCCGGAGGAACGCTCGTGGGTTCCCCAGCGCTTCATTTTAGAACCCAATCTCATTTGGGACTTCCACCGGGCTAACCCTGGCAGGCCTGGTGGGACGCTGGGAGTTGTCCTTTGAGGGGGAGGTACTGTTATACTTTGGTTGGTGTTATGTTTTGTTGTACCTTTTTCTGTTGTTGTTTGGTTGTGTTTCTCTGTGTCTGTTTCCACAGGGGAGGGGTGACCGGACTGAGCAGAGGGACGGCGCACCTGCTACTCATCTGCTTGATTCTCCCCTGCATTTAAGCAGCGTGGCGGCTCTGCCTCACTGCCAGATTGTTTTGAGCCAATGCGATAAACTTTCGAGCCTTGTACCTTGCCTCATCTAACTTCCTAGTTCGTGTGTATAATTTCCTGCTGCTTTAGAGCGAGTCTTGTTTTGGTCGTGTTTAGTTTTTCCATGTTTTGACAGATTTGTTTCTCGTGCTTTAGTTCCTTGATTCTTCGCTAGTGTTATTCCTGCCCGCTCGCCACGGTGTCGTTGATTTTGTGTTCCTGGCTGATTTTTCCGTTTGTTTTCTCTGGCTTTCATTTCTCGAGTTTTGTACCCGCTGTAGTGATAATAAACTGTTGTATTTTGTAAACAGCTCTTGTGTTTGTGCCTTTTGGTCTGCCCAGGGGATCCAACTAAAACTCATTCGATCTTTTGAGCATAACAAGATGAAGAAATCACCATTGCATGCTTCTACTTAAAAGCTCTACTTTCATAATATAATATCACTGTAACGTGAACTTTTTACATTTCCATAATTTTCACCCGAAAGCCATATATCCCTAGCTTTTTGTGAGTAGTGTAAAATCATTTGCCTCACTCTTGTGTGCTGCAACACACGAGAAGATCACACAGACAAGAAGAAAACAGATAAAAGCAGAAAGATTATGGTAAATGGAGAGATGAGGACAAGGACTGTGATTTCTTCATCTGACCTGTTGCTCTGCACTGAAAACTGATTAACAAGATTATAAAGTGCAGTTATACTACTTGAAAACTTTTGGAGTGGATTAAAATTATTTTGACTGAATTTTACTACTGGATTATAAAAATAACATTAAATTGGTTTATACCAAGTTAAACCTGTCGAACTAGATTACAAAATAATACCAAATGAAACAACGTGAACTGTATTATGAAAAAATACCACCTAAAACATCACGAACCTGATTTTAAAATATGAAAGACAGACAGACTGCAGATATTGAAAATCAAGCCTTATTTCTGATACTATTTATGGTCTGCATTACTTTGTAATAGCCATTCAGCGTATTTACATTCTGTTTACCTCTCTAAATAGTAGTTTTTGTTGTTGGTATCAAAAATCAAATCAAATCAAACTTTATTTATATTGTACTTTTCATACATAATAAAATGCAACATAAAGTGCTTTACAACAGTTAAACATATTATAAAGGAAAACAGAAAAACAGAGAAAACCCATCCCTCCCACCCTCCGTATCTACATATACACACCCACAACTACACACATACACAAACATACACACACACATTGGCATATATACACACACAGACACAGACACACATTCTCACCACTGACAGTAGCGAGACATGGTAAGGCACTGATGGTCAAGGAAAATGCCACCTTTGGGGCCGTCCACACTGAGAGGAGTTGTCGCAGACTATGACCACAGGGGGTGCCGGCACCCAGGCCCCCCCGACTCCAACAGACAGGTGAACCCCTACACCAAGGTGGGGAGTCCCCCAACCAGCCGGGTCGAGGGGACCCAAGGACAGCACCCCCAGCAGCAGACTAGACACAGCTCTCAGTGTGGAGGACCCCCCTGAGGAAACACTGGAATTAAAAAAAAAAAAAAAAAGAAGCATAAGATAGAATAAAACGCATGATATAAGATAAGTAAAATACATAAATTAAACAGTTAAAAGAAGAAAAGTAGACAAAATAATAAATAAAGTACATTAAATAGGTAAAATAATACAAAATATAAAACAGCAAAATAAAAGGCATCAACATAAGAAAGTAAGAAGAATTTAAAGGTCAGTTAAAAGCCTGATTAAAAAGGTGTGTCTTTAACCTTCTTTTAAAAATATCATCAGTCTCAGTAGTCCTGAGGCTCTCCGGCAGGCTGTTCCACAGGTGTGAAGCATAGTGGCTAAATATTGCCTCACCGTGGGTGTTAGTTCTGGCTTTTGGTATGGATAAAAGGCCGGTGACGGAGGCCCTCAGGGTCTGTGAGGTTTGATACGGTAAAAGCAGGTCAGATAAGTAAAAGGGTGCAAGGCCATTAAGACACTTAAAAAAAAGTAAAAGAATCTTAAAATTGATCCTGAAGTGGACAGGGAGCCAATGCAGCCACTCTAAAACCAGTGTAATGTGGGCTCGCCCTCTGGTTTTTGTCAGCACGTGTGCAGCCAAGTTTTGCAGTAATTGAACGTTTGAGACACTCTTTTTGGGAAGACTAGAGAGCAGGACATAACAGTAATCTAAACGACAGGAAATAAAAGCATGCATTAGCATCTCTGTGCTGGCCTGAGAGAGAAACGGGCGGACTCTGGCTATGTTAGGATGATAAAAACCTAATTTTGTTATATTTTTGATATGTGGGATAAAAGTCAGCATGGAGTAAAAAATCATGCCCAGGTTTTTTTTTTTTTTTTTTTTTTTATACATTGTGTTGGTTTAAAATCTTGTAGCTTTGGTAGAAGTCTCTCAGTCTGGCCTTCAGGACCTATAACTAAAACCTCTGTTTTGTCCTGGTTGGAGCTGTAGGAAATTCCCTGCCATCCATGACTTGATATCTAAAATGCAGTTAAAAGGGTATCTATTGGCCCTGTGTCATCAGGAGACGCGCAATGTACAGCTGTGTATCATCAGTGTAGCTATGGAAATTGATGCCGTGTCTCCTGATGACGTCCCCAAGAGGAAGCATTTAAAGATTAAAAAGAATTGGACCTAAAATTGAGCCTTGGGGAACCCCACACCTTATTTCATGGGTTCCTGAGGAACATATATCCATACTTACATAAAAACATTTGTCTGTGAGATAAGAGTAGAACCAGTTATAAACATGACTGTCTTGGTACTGTGGTTCATCCTAAAGCCATCGATTTGGTTAAAAACCAGTTTTTCTGGAATTTTACTTAAAAAGAGTAAGTTGGATACAGGTCGGTAGTTATTAAAAACATTGGGGTCTAAAGTGCTAATCTTCAGAAGGGGCTTCACCACAGCTGTTTTAAAGGCAATGGGGAAGACACCTGTCTGAAGAGAGCAATTCATAATGTTTAAAAGCTCTTCCTCAAAGAGTAAAATGATTTTAAAAGTGATGTGGGAATTGGATCTAAAAGGCAGGTTGTTGGGTTTACTTGAGAGAAAACTTGACCAAGTGTCCTTGCATCAACCAGGACAAAACTCTCCAGTGTTTCCTCAGGCAAGAACAACAATTCAGGCGTGTTAACAGGTAAAACTTGTTGGAATGAAAGGCTGGATCTGATGTGCTTGATTTTGGTTTTGAAGTGGTCTGCAAAGCTCTCACAAAGAGTATCTGATGGCATCTTAAAAACTTTATTAAAAATTGTTCAGGTGGAGAAGAGGAACCGGGGGTTGTTTTTATGCTCTATGATGAGTTGTGAGGAATGAGAAATTCTTGCCTGTTTAACTGCGTTATTGTAGGTTTTGAGTTGTTGCCATAAAGTCTCGAGTTGGACTGTTGATTTAGTTTTCCTCCATCTTCCCTTGGCAGTCCTGCAATGTCTTTTCATTTTATGTATTTCAACGTTGTTTCTCCACGGGGGTGTAGGTTTTAGGGAATGCCCCCTCGACTCAGTGGAGGCGGTAGGAGAGAGGAGGATGATGGCTAAGCTGTCATCCATGATTGAGAACGACTCCCACCCCCTGCAGGACACTTTAACAGCATTGGAGAGCTCCTTCAGCAACAGACTGCTTCACCCAAAGTGTGTGAAGGAAAGCTATCGCAGGTCCTTCCTTCCTGCAGCCGTCAGACTTTACAACCAGCAGTGCTCCCAGTAGACCACACACTCACCAAGACTTTCAAACTGACTGCACTATAATACATATTATGAAACGGAAAGGTGAAATTTGGCAATCTGATTGGCTGTTAACTGTGATATAATGAGCGTATACCACAGCCACTATTCTAAAAAGCCTTATCACAGCATATCATTCCGCTTCAGGAAAGCAACAATGTTTCCACATCAACAACCAACTGTTACAGTACGCAGCAAAAAGTAGCAGGTATTGATGTTTATTTTTTTAAGGCATTAACAACTCTTCAATGTTGTCATTATTGTCAGCTGGACTGTATTATTATTAGCTAGATTAGATTATAAAATCCTGCACTGTGCGTCAATGAGTAATTAGGAGTCAAATAGCGGAGTACCATGGACAGCTCCCGTATAATGACAGACAGGATCAGTACCTTGACAGCGACTATGACACTTAGGGCTCTATAGGGTGATCTGTCACTGTCTGATTGAACAGCCTCATGGAAATGATATTTTACAATTCACATTATTTACTAATGAAATTCGTTAAGGCAAGTAATTTGGTGCTTTTAAAGTCATGATATTCAGATGCCGCTGCTGCGTCTCCAGGTGCCTGCCGCGATGTCACATATAGTCAGCTTAATAAAGTCAGTGATCACTCTAAGCTAAAACTTAAAAAAAACTCTCATTCATTGAGGTTTTGGGTGGATTCTTCCGGACCACTCACTCATAGTTAACTGTGGGGGGGCCTTGCATGTTTACGTTACGGGGTTGATTGTCAGAGAAGCAACAATGTATCCATGACAACAAACTGTTACAGTAGGTAGCAAATAGTTGCTGCAGTGTTTTGACAACGTTAACAAATAGACTAAATTAGTTGCATTCACATGTTTAAGGTTAACTTTCACCTCCAGACAGGGTTAACAATGGTAGAGTTGATTGAGCAGTGACTTTCTCCTGAAAAAAAGGCGAGGAATAGACGACATGCAGAGCTAACGTACGGAGAGGTGGGACTATTTTTTTCACAGTGGGGCTATTTTATTAGATAATATGTATTTCTGTTTAAATAAAAACTACATGAAAATTATTGTGCATTCCTCTTTCATATTGCCATTATTGGTAATCGTTTTATAAAAGCAATAGGGGGCGCTAAGGGGGTTTTCAGCCCTCTGCTATGCGACAGGCCGAAGAACGCCCCTTAGCTGTGATATAATGAGCGTATATCACGGCCTGTCGTGATGTATTGCTAATCAACTGTGTTCGCTTATACTGTGAAAATATTTGGCTCAGGTGAATTTCTACTTAAGGTGCAATATATCAGTCTTTCAGTGGTGCATTATTACTTCTATGTGCAATATCAATACTCCAGTCAGGAGTACGATCATCCAATGTGTACCAGGTACCAGTGTACCAGTACCTGGCGAATCTCTAATTTCCAATGTGCAATATTGGTATTTCCTCTGTGCCATGGTGTACATTTGAAAACACTATATATTATTACCACTCCCATATTTTACATTTCCCCATACTAGGTTGCTAGTTTCTATATTTCCCCTTGTTTAAATTGTTCATATTTTTCAATATTCCTTGCTTATATTGTTTATATTGCTTGTTGTTATATATATATATATATTGCTTGCTATTTAATGTCTTTTTACTGATTTTACTATTTTTTGTTATCCACTTTGCTGCTATAACACTGGAAATGTCCCCACTGTGGGACTGATAAAGGAATATCTTATCTTACTGGCATGAGTGCTCTGTAAATCTCTTGGATCTGAGGTGTCATCAATATGTAAATTAAAATCACCAGTTATTAAAATCCTGTTATAAGAGGTGTGAATGATTGATAAAAGTTCAGAGAATTAACTGGTAAAAGAGCTAGAGTGATGGGATGGTCTATATACAGTAATGCAGAGAATCGGAGGGCTGTTAAAAACAAAAGTGTGGTGCTCAAATGATGTGTGACTTTTAAAAGACACTCTATTAAAGGTCAGTGCGTTATTTGTAATCAAAGAAGTTCAGCCTCCTCTTCTACCCCCTCTAGTAGAAAATAAAAAATTAAAATTTGGTGGGGAAGCCTCGGTGAGAACAACAGGTGCGTCAGTGCCAAGCCATGTCTCGGTTAAAAGAAGAGAGTCTTGCTTATAATCTAAAATCACATCATTCATGAAAAAAGTCTTGTTTAAAAGAGAGCGCACATTCAGCACTGCCACGTTAATGTTCGTGCTGAACGTGCGCTCATCTTTGTGATTCGATGTAATGACAGTGTGTGTGCATGGTCTAAAAACAGTCCTGGGTTTGTGCGATCTGTAGGAGACAATGGTTGGAATGGTGTGGATGGTGCTGTGTGGTACTTCTGTGTGCAGAGGGGGAATGTGGGAGGTGTGTGTGTGTCGTACAGGTAGTCAATCACGTGGGTGTGTGACCACGTGGTGACTGTTACCTGCTAAAACCGAGCTGCCTAGTGTACTCGGATGAAGTCCGTCGTGGCGATAAAAGGAAGGGCAATTCCAGAAAAGGTTGAAATTGTCAATAAAAACCAGGTTGTGTGATGTGCAGGTGTGCTGGAGCCAGGTGTTCATGCTGAGGAGCACCGCGGGAGTGGGTTGGTATGGGCCCGCTGATGAAGACCTTCTTCCCGCATGACTCCAGGAGGCTGAAGAGGTCTTTAAAATCCTTTGTTGTTAATTCGGACTGTTGCCAAGCCGTGTCGTTTGTGCCGATGTGAACCATAATCTGGGTTATGGAGAATGGCACGGACTGGAGCAGTTCATTGAGTTTGTCTGTGATGATGGCAACGGTGGCTCTGGGAAAATACCGTGTGGTGGCGTTGAAGAAACGGACATTGCGGATGATGCTGTCCCCCATGATGAGTGTCGCTGGGCTGAACAGTGGACAGATGGGCCGAGCCAGTGGTGTCGGAGTCTGGAGCTGGTGGGGCGCTCAGCGGGCAGTTCTGGGTGCCAGGCAGGGAGAGGGGCTGGAGCTGGAGCTCTGCCCATCTGCCGCTGTACTGAGGTGGAGGTCTGCGTGCTGACAGGAGGTGATACAGGTGACCCGGAGCTGACGGGAGGAGAGGCGGTGGTGCCGGCCCCTTCATAGGCAAATTCCCGGGCAGGGCAGCAGTGACTCCCAGAGTGTCTCCACACTGCGTTCCTCAGGAGTCTCTGGTGTGCAGAGATGGACGGTGGCCTAGAGGAGGGCTGGGCCTCTGACTCCACACCACCAGGCACTGGCTGGGAAGAGACCGGGCCTCCAGGCCAGGTAGACACGGGAACGCCACCTGCCAGCAGCTGCCCGCTGGAGGTGGTATTGCCAAGCCCGCTCGCGCGTTTGCCGGCCTGTGACAGCCAGTCAAAGCGGTGTTGGAGTTTGAGAGGGAGATAGGTATTACCGGACGCAGCTCTCCTTCTTCCGGACACCACCTGGGATTCTGCTGGAGGGCAGCTAGCCGTGAGTGGAGGGAAACCTGAGGTGTCCATCAACAGAGGCATGATGTCTGTGGCCGCAGAAACTAGCGCAGTTTTCTGGTGCTGGTTCGGCTCGCCGGCTTCTCGCTCATGGACAAAGCTGCGTACTTGTAGGAGAGCAGCAGGCTCGGGAGAGAGGGAGCCCCACCATTGATCCCGCTCGGAGCCCTCTTCTGCCCGCAGACGACCACTTCGGTCCAGGGGGTCTCCTTGTTTGGAGTCGAGCAGGCGGGTTGTTGACAGGAGGAGGACGGTTCCCAGAGAACTGTGTGCCCGAGGAGGTGTTCTGTGGTACGGGCTCACTAGTCCGTGATGTCTCCAGCCAGTTGGTCAACGTCGGGAGATGAGACGTGATGATGGTCAGTGGGGAATCCTTCCTCTGCAGCTCGTCCAACATCCGTTCAATGTTCTCAAGAAGGTGAGCGATCTTTTTGTATGCCTTGTTTAACAATTGTTCCATCTTTCCAGGTGAGTCGGCAGCGTCCAGTGTGGGCATGGTGGCTCAATGGCTATGCTAATGCTAGCAGATGCTAGTAGCAAAGCATTGGGTTACAAAAACAACAGGCCTCTTGGATGATTCCTTTTGCTCGTGCAACGTTATCCAAGATATCCTTTGCAACTTTGCAACTACCAATTTTAGATAATTTAGCTAGGACAGGCTAGTTTGTCTCTATTCCGAGCGTCAGAGTATGTCAGTGCGACATGGGTTTCCTGATTGCGGAGTCATGAGTGTTTGCTATAGTGTTTAACTGCATTTGCTGTTACCAGTGTAAGCATGGGTTCGCTAAATCAAGCAGGACTGATATCCTACAGTTTAAAACTAATGTAAATCGGAAAATAATAATGGCAAAAACCAAAAAAATCATGAACTATATTATAAATTAAAAGTCAGCCTGACAAACTACTATGAAATAATACTAAAACCTGATTTGGATTACAAAACAACTGAAACCAGATGAATGTGATTAACAAGAAAATGAATTTTGTGTGATTAAGGCCTTAAAAGTCAGGTCCATCCTTGGTAGGATAGTTACGGGTCTTTTTTGATTTGGTAGAAATTTTCTCACCTGTGTCAGTCAGAAGGAACACATTTCTGAATTTCAATTAAAAAGACAAAACACGGCAGGTTATTAACCATCTGCCTTGTTACCCTAACAGCTGTTTACTGCCATGACAAAGATGAATGAAATGCCTTACTTTCTCTGCTGAGCGGAGGAATGCCGGGTGCAGATGAGCGCCACAATGACGACTACAACCACAGTGACGGCTCCAACAGAAACCACAATGATAACCAGGAGGTTACTATTCTTTTGAGGCGTGGCGCTCCCATGAGGTGGACGCATCTGACCAACGGGAGATTCTGAAATAGATATAAAAGAGAAGTAGAGGTAAGAAAATATAAAACATTGTGAATTAAGGGCTTAAGGATCATGAACGTCTCTGGGCTGTAAAATGAAATCATTTCATTGAACTGTAATTTTCATGTATGGAAAAAAAATCAATTGGAAAAAGTACTTTTTTTCATGTTTGAACAAAATTCAAATTCAATTTAAGAACCCATTTTACTTTTCATTATAAAGTTTAAGTTGTGGTTGCAGTGTTATGCTTAGGATATACTAAAATGTATTCATCAATTAATGTTTTCATTTAATTTCTAAGGCTTTCAGTTTTTCATTTTTTTAATTACCCAAACTGTACTGTTGATTAGCATTTAGAAATGTTAAGAGGAGCACTGAAATGCGATGAAACATAAATGTAGGCTCATCAATACATTTAATTTCCATGAATCTGTACATCCACCTTATTTACAGTTTTTGCCTATTGCTTGAACACTATTGACACTGTGACGGTTTGCTGTGGGCACGTGAGGGGGAGGTTTTTTAGGGTGCCAGGCAGGTCTCTCTCCTGACATATAAGATGTTTGATTTCAGTCAGTCAGTTAAGTCTTTACCTCTTATTATTATTATTTTTTATACAACCTGACACATTTCTTTTCCCCACATCAAAACCTACAAAGGCAATACATTTAACCATGCACACCTTCACTCATGAAAATAAACTGAGCAACACAAAATCACAACAGCACAAAATATTATAGTTAATGCAAACACTGTATTTGTGGATCAAAGAGTCACAGCGTGGTGGTTCAGACAGTTCAGTTCAATCAGTGAAAAAAAATAAAGTCTTTTCCTAAAACAAAAAATGACGAAACCCTTCAGGAACAAAGCAAGCAAAAAATTCAACAACAAAAAGAGCCTCAGTCCGAGTAATAAAATAAACCGACTCGGTACCTGAGTGGTATTTGTCACAGTCAGTCAGTGTCAGTCTCTGAGGGCTTCCAATCCCCTCCGGAGGGGCGGGGTTGCTGAGAGGTTATGGCAAAAGGGACAGAGATATGAAGATGTGGCGGAGATAAATGAATGGATGCCGTTTGAGGTCTGGGTCGCAACTGAGGATGGTGCGGGAATGTAGCGGTACGAGAGGTGAGGATTAACGGCTCACTTTTTCCCAAATTACTGCACAGGAGCTCCAACACTTTGTGTTTCACACTATCCGGCATCAAACTAACAACTGAGGTGGAGATTTTTCTAAAGCGGCGCCATCACAGCCTCGGCGAACCGGTACCGCACAGGGCACCAGGGGGTGGTTACGATGGCATGGGCAGACTGGCTGTCACAACACATGCTTAGACCAAAGTAACAAAACTTGAAGTTTTTGTTACTTTACCTTCAACACAGTGTGACCATACCCTAAACAAAAGTGTGCGTTTGCGTTTCAATTCTGCAACACACTTGCTGCTGCACACTACAAACTATTTCATACATAAGACACTTCGTTCATGAATGAAATCTCAGGGTACCATTGGGAAAACACATCCATTCAACATACAGACCACATTGGGTAATTGGAAATACTTAGACAGACAAATGAAAACACTTACTTACAAAACTAAACACCAATCAGCCAGCCACAAATGGGCCTCAGCTAAGCAATAGTTGGCTAATGCTCCTTTTGCAACAAAAATTGGAAGTTCTGTGAAACGTACAGTACAGTATAGTGTAGCAGAGCTGACCTCTAACTGACCTTCCCTCACCCTCTCGGCATTTCTCAGAGGAAATGAGAAATGTAAAACAGGCTAACTTTTAGGAATTATTTACCACCTGGAATGTGCACAAACAGAGGTTATCTCGGAAAGAGACAGGGTGTCTGACTCAGAGATAGTTTCTCTACACTCTTCCAAGGAAGTTGGATTACCAACACCTTCACATCAAAGATTACCTTGCCCAGAATGTTTGTCACAGAGAGGCTCAGGTTCTCTTGATAGCCCCATAGGAGACACAGACAATAAAACTGGTTGGGAGACAAAGGCCAGGTCTCAGACGAATCCACAAACCAGTTAATGCTGATGACAATGTGACAATCAAATTGTCTAAATTCTCTCAACCATTCGTTCCGTAAATTAACTTCACATTCGCGTCTCCGTTTTTCCCTTTTAAACTACTTCTCAGTATCGCCAAACTTATTTTGCCATTGTTTGCCATAAGTTTCTCTCTGCAATTGCTTGTGTTATTTCACATCACCTATATCATCTGCTGTACTATTCATGATATATTATTCATTATCCTTGATTGTGTTTAATAAATTAGTTTTCTTAATTCAATTCATAGTCACATGGTGTCCTTTTGAGCTGAATATAGACAATCCCTATATCTAGAGTTTACCCTTCAGATTATCAGACTGGTTTACTGTTGGTTCATTCGTTATCATTACATCAGCATTACAAGATTTAATTAATAAAATCCTTCTTAGCTGAGGAAGGTTGGTGCCCTGGTGTTTTATTAATGAACACAACATTAAATTAATTCCCCTACAATAGTACATAATACTGTACTATTGAGATGTTACAGTACTGTGTACAGTATACAGTACAGTACTGTAAACACAATAAAGTTCTGTGAAACACGCAGTGATTATATTGAGATGTTTCAGTACTGTGTATGGTATATACAGTAATGTACAGTATATATATGACTAAAAAATAACCAAACCAATAACAATTTATGGTTGCATTTTCCTACCGAATGGCTAGAAGACCCTCTGGGCGTGGATAGCAATGTCTGTTCACCCAACAGCAGGAACTTGCCATTGTAGAAATAGCCAGAGCAAACAATGCAATCCATCTCCACCAGCTACGGCAACAAATACTTGCAGATAGGCAAGTATTTATCAACATAAATCGAGTAAGCGTTATTAGGGTAAGGGTTATTTTTGTTTTACAGTTTTTCGCAATTGCTAAAACACATTTCTTGAAACCTCCACCCACTTTCTCAAAACCTTAAACACAAATCAAAAAGTCAAACTACATTCACAAACCCCAGACTTTTCTATCACAATCATACTCAGCACCTCAAAACCAGTTATCCTGTGTTCAAAACCAAACAATGTGTTCAGATCATACACATAGCAAGTAAAAACATATTCACCTCAGAGCATTTGTTAGATACTACATAAAATAATTTAGAACACAGCATCCAGGGCATGTAGTTAACAGAAAATGTTTATTGTAAATGCATTTAGCATAAAAATGATCATAATCAAAGTGATATCTACATTCAACAAAACAAAAATTCAACAAAAAAAAAAAAAAAAAAAAAAAGAAAAGAAAGAAAAGCACATTACTGCACAGTTAAAGTCACTGAGATTCATTCTGCAACATCTTGTCTTTGTGCGGGGTCTGGCCAGAGGACTTCATCCATATCACAGACAATATTTTCCCTTGCCAGACAACGGGGGAAGAACCCTCTGGTATGCCGAACCCAGCCTTGACAAGACTCCACAGTTATATCATCACAGGCGTGTTCCATTGCCTCCAATAGATTTTCCCTATTGTAGGGCTGTCGGTCATAGACCTTCCACTGCCATGCAGAGAAAATCTCCTCTATTGGATTCAGGAAGGGGCTGTAGGGTGGAGGGAAAATCATGATGAAGCGCTGGTTGTTGGTGAACCACTCACGTATCAGGACAGCATGGTGAAAACTCACATTGTCCCAAACTATGATATATATTGGATGCATTGCTTGCTGATCCAGATTTTCACGTGCTGTCATAATATACTTTAGACCAAAAATGTCAAAAATGTCAGGAGATGTTCAGTGTTATATGGCCCCAGGTTTGCATGACACTGGAGAACCCCCCGGTTACTTATGGCTGCACAAAGGGTGACATTGCCACCATGCTGGCCAGGGACCTCCACAATGGCACATTGATCAATTATGTTCCTGCCTCTCTGCCTCCTTTTTGCCAGATTGTACCCTGATTCATCTATGAAAATGTATTCATGGGGCCTTTCCATGGAATCCAGTTCAAACACTCTAAATAAATAGATAAAAAGTAGTTTAGTACAGCAAGTGACACAGAAAGACAGACTGCAATACACTGCAATAGTGTATTTACAGTATGCACTCCAGATTTATATACATTACAATATAGTTTACTGTACCGTAAAAGTAGCAACGCAACTACTAGCCTACAGTAATAGTTGGCCTATGAGCACAGAATTGTACTGAAAGTGTGTGTAGGTTACACTTACTTGCACATACTGATATCTTAGATCTTTGACTCTCACAGAGTTGTGCTCAAAGGGTACTCTGTACACTTGTTTCAAGTCTGTTGCGTTAGAGGACACGGTCAATAGTTGACAGAGACACACTGTTGATTCCATCAAAGTTGACATTGTCTTCAAACACTCTCTGCTGGATTTCACAGAGTCGGATGGCATTATTTTGAAGGACCATGTCAACAATCAGTGCTTCTTGTTGTTGGGAGAAAAGAGCAGTCCTTCCACCCTCATTTGGTCATCTTTCAATTCTACAAAGGGGAAAATGCACTTACAAACGTATACAGGCAGTAAAAATAGTATTGTAATGAACATTACAGCACTTACAGTACAGTATTCTGTATGTCATATGTTGTACAAGATGAAACAATTACCTGTTCTCTGAATGTCCTGATGATGTTGGCCACAAAGAATCTGCTCAAATTAGGCTGGACTCTTTGTCCTGCTTCTCTCATTGTCATACCATGAACAAGGACATGGTGTATAATAGTTGCCCAGATTTCATCAGTGATGATTGTTCTAGGTCTTCCTCGGCCTCTTCCTCGTCCCCTTCCTCCTCGTCCACCACCTCTCATACGAACTCCTCTGCCCCTCTATATGTTTCTATCCATTGTAGATGAAAGCACATGTGCCACCTGTGCCCTCTGAACTGGCTTTTATCCTGCCCAAATTGGTCTGATCACATCATTAGAAACATGTGTGTTCACTTTTGAGTTGTGTAAAAGATGACAGCTGTGTTGGAGTTGTGTTCACATTTTGCTGCCAGTGTTTACAATTTTGCAACATAAGTGTATCACAGTGTGAAATGTGTTTAGTGACTGAGAACGTGTTTAAGGTTTTGCAAAAAAAGAGCAGATGAGTTTTGCAAATTGAGTCCTTGTGCCTGAACAGTGTTTAAGGTTTGGCCAAAAGAGTGTTTGATTTGAAAAATTACTTTAGGCCACTGAGAATTTGGTTCAGAGAATGGGGTTTAGTGTTTTAGCAATTGTGAAAAACTGTATTTTCTTTTTACTGCATGTAATGTAATGTATACTACTCTAATGCACAGTATTGTGTTGATGTAATTTGTAACCTTACAGTAATTCTATTATAGTACTTTTCATTTTTGGTTGTTGTGAAAACTTTTGTTGGGAAAAAAAAACATAACAAAAACTGTGCAACAAACAGTGTTGCATTGAGCTTCACAGAATGCTCTGAGAAACTGAATACAAACAGTGAAAATGAAAGACTGCAGTGTTTTATATAAAGTACACTAGTGTGTTGCTGCTAATCTGAAAGTGTATTCATATGATGCAAGTGTGTATCATTTTGTCATCAGAGTGACATTTTGACAAAGGATTGTTAGGTTTTGATAGCAGAGTTTCAGTTTGACATAGATGTGAATGCTTTATTTCCCAGTGTTGTGTCTTATTTGCTTGTGTGTAGAGTTTTGACACAGTGAGGCAAATTTTGTGTTCAAGCAACAGGCAAAAATTCAAAGTCATTTAATTACTATAAATAATCCATATGGCTGCACTTCATTGTGTCTATGCTGCACTCTGATGATGACAATAAAGTTGAATCTAATCTTAAATTTAATCTAATATGCAAAGTAAAAAAAACATATTATCTGTTTTGGAATTTAAATATAAAAAGACACAGCTACAAAATAAAAGCCAGCAGAATTAAGCTCAAAGTGGTTTCACTTGACTGACATCACAAAGCCTCTGCTGCCCTCTGCTCAATACACAGTGTTTGTGTGTGTGTGAGCCTGAGAGTGAGTGAATATATGACAGGTGTAAAGGGAGAAAGGGGAATTGATGACACACTGTGTCATTCATTAACTCGACCTTGGAGCAGAGAGAGAGAGTGAGAAAATAGAAAACAAAGGAAAGGATGGAGAGGAGGAAGAAGTGCGTTAATGCGAAAGAAAGAGAGAGAGGAAGGGGAGAGTGAAGGGGGGGTGATAGAGAAGGAAAAGAGAAATATAAATGGCAGAATGGTGCCTGGAAGAGTGGAGAGGGGGAGGAGATGGAAGAAAGAAAGATTAAGAAAAATGCATTTGAGTGATGCATTACACCTCTTTCACCATCTCTCTCTATCTCTCCCCTGCCCTCTCCCTCTCTCTCTATCTATCTCTATCTCTCCATTCAATTGTCTCTCTCAATGAAAACCACAATCCATCAGAGTGTACAGCTGCAGCACAGGGACCACAACATCACTCTCTCCTCTTTTAAGTTATATTTAATCATCTTTCCCTCTTTTCAAGGTGGTGCTAAAGTTGGGTCAAAATTGAAAGGTGTGTCACTGGTACCAACAGTCTGTGGAATCAAATGCACAACTCAACACTCAGAACAGGTAGAAAAAAGTTTTCAGTTTGGTATACAGGCAAGCAGTTCATAATACAGGCACAGTTATCCAAAATCACTAGACAAGAGATGAGCAAAAAAAAAAAAAAAAAAAACACATGAAACTAGGTCAGTTACCCCAAGGAATGACTGGAATGCTAAACTCGGAGGTACTTTGGCGAACTGGCAAAATAAGACTAAATACACAGGGGAGGGAAAACTGACAAGGAACATGGCAAATTACACAAGAGGACACACAAAGGCAGGAAGTGATCTAAAATGCTGAATGCTAAACAGCTAAGTGTTTTCAAAACAAAACCGGAAATGATTACTTAGAAATAGGAAGAAGACAACATAACCTTAAAAGGGTTCTACATGTGAGAAGCAGGAATGCTTATCAGGAAATGTGATGGCAATCTGACAATCATACTGAGAACAGATGAGTTGGATGGATGGAGTGACTAATCACAAAATTGACTTTCAGTAATATCATCAAATTACAATTAACATAAAATAACTTACAACTGGTCATTTATTGTAGCAATGGTTACTGCTTTGTGTCTCATCAGATTAGTTCTTGCATACTGTATATTACTACATATTGAGGTCACATTTCCTTTTTTCCATTAAAAAGTTTAAAAAAAAAAAAAAAAACTGTATTAAGAATCTACTTCCATGCTTATGTTTGAAGTACATGTCAACAGACAACTGATGAACTTGCTGAATACATACTGTATATAGGTGGGATGGAGTTAAGGACAGTATTCATATTTTAGTAATATCAGCTATAATTTGTTATCCAATGACAATATTCATACATACTACATACATAGTATGCTGATGACAATTAGTCATACCAACACTGATTCTTATATTAAATAATGCGAATTCCAATATGGACAATAGTCTAATTACCATGTTAATGACATTTTTATGCTAATAATGACACTAATTCTTCTATGGATGAAAATGATACCCATATCAATACCAGTTCTGTGTTCAGGTGAACACCCAGGTATTGGTAAGGTTTTAAGGCACGAAGGTACTAAGATTCCACCCTCTCATTGCCTGTCTGGATGTGGAGGAGAGTGTTAGGACCTGCGAAAGTCCGCTACCAGCTCTTTGGTTATCTCTGCATTGATCTGGATGAAGTTCCCCTTCCACCAATCTAGAAATAACTGGGTCATTTAGCAGTTAGCATGAGTCCATTTTACCTACTGAGGGAAGTGTTGCATGTTATTGTGACACTGGTGTATATTCCCCCCTCTGCAAATTCTGATGCTACCTGTGATGTCGTCCACTCAGTTATAAGTAGGCTGCAGACACAATACCCACATGCCCTCCATCGTATTTATGTTGCCTTTAATCATTCCTCCTCTCCTCCTCTCTGCCCGCATTCACTCAATATGTTACATGGTACATCAGAGGCAACAAAATACTGGATTTATTGTATGCAAACATCAAGGAGGCATATAACTCATCACCTCTCCTAAATGCCCTACTGCCCACCCACAACCTCCAGCACAGCCCCCCTTTGCCTCAATCTGTTCCTCAAAGAAAGATCATATTTCTCCAATACTAGCCACTCTGTACTGGCTCCCTGTAAGGGGAGAATAGAATGTAAAATCCTTCTCCTTACTTACAAAGCCATAAATGGTCAGGCACCATCTTATCTTAAAGAGCTCATAAGACCTTATTATCCCACTAGAACACTGTGTTCCCAGAAGGCAGACTTACTTATGGTTCCTAAAGTCTCCAAAAGTAGAATAGGAGCCAGAGCCTTTAGCTATTATGCTCCCCTCCTGTGGAACCATCTTCTAGTCTTTGTCCGGGAGGCAGACACCATCTCTACATATAAGAGTAGGCTTAAAACCTTCCTTTTTGATAAAGTTTATAGTTAGGGCTGGCTCAGGCTTGCCTTCGACCAGCCCCTAGTTATGCTGCTATAGGATTAGGCTGTAGTGGGACTTCAAAAGATGCACCGATCTCCTCTGTTTTTCTCTCCCTCTTCATCTTGAGTGAGTGTAGAAGTGAGTGGAAGAAGTCGTTAGTGTGTTTTCTATCTTTTCTATCTTGTTATTGATTATCTTTGGTTTGTACTGATATCGTTTTTCATAGTTGTGGGTTAGGATTAGGTTTTTGTTCTTTGGCTCCTGAGCTGTGATGATCGGCGCTCTGGCTGGGAGTCATGCCGACTCCTGGAGTCAGAGGCGTGTGACTGGAGAAGCTCACACACCGACATGGAGTTAAACTCTGTCCGTGGAGGATTGCAATTTAGCAGTCAGTGAAAATGTTGGTTATGACAGCGTCAAGTCCGCTTTCAGAATGAATAATGGAGTTGTTATTTTACTGGAGAGCACTGATAAAGTCAGCGTGGTGGTTGAGCAGGGTGTAGTTATTCAGGATATCTTGTTCAGGTGATGGCTCTCAAACTGGCGAAAAAGATTATTTTGTCCAAAGTCTGCTGAGGTCAATGAGACTGCAGTACCGAACCCCGAGCAAGATGGTCCACAGACCCAAACAAGAGAAATCACAGAGTTCACCACAGACTGAAACTAAGTCTCAAGCTGCTGAACTGGCTGCTGCTGGTCAGGTATCTCCAGGTCCAAGTTCTGCTGGTCTGGGCTCTGGTGAAAAAGATTGTGCTAGTCTGGGTTCTAGCAGTAAAAGTGCTGTTGGTCTGGGTTCTAGTGGGAAAGGTGCAGCTGCTCTGGCTTCTGGTGGGAAAATGCTGCTGATCTGGCTTCTGGTGGGGAAAATGCTGCTGATCTGGCTTCTGGTGGGAAAGGTGCGGCTGGTTTGGGATCTGATCATAAAAATGCTGCTGTTTTGGGCTCTGGTGAAAGGGATGATGCTGGTCTGGATTCTAGTGGTTGTGGTGCTGCTGTGGATCTTGTTAAGCAAGTCCACACTGACAGTCCTCAGTGTGACACCGTGGTCACAGAAACTGAAACAAAAGAGGCATGTTGTGTCACATGTCAGTCCTCGAGTACAGTTAAGATCATTTCTCTTCATAGTGGGTGTCTGCAGTCAGATGACAGTGGAGATGATGAAGACAGTGACATGGAGTCTCTGGCGTCCTCCCAGATGAGGCCTCACAAGCAGGGTGACGATTCTTTGGCAAGTATTAAGAAATTCCTGCAGGACACCAAAGGAGCTCGAAATGTGAAGGTGGGGAAAGTGTTTCCAGATTTACAGCTTTTTATTGATTCAATGAGGACTTTTCTTCTGGTTGTTACAATCCTACAGACCTGTCTGTTCCTAGTGTTTTCCTTTTTCCCTTTTCACCAGTGTTATATGTTGTCTGTCTGTTTTTCCTATCTGTCTAGCTGGGTATGTCTCTACATTATTGTAATAAATATTGTTCTTTATCTAAATCCTTCTCTGGTCTGCATCCTTGGGTCCAAACTAAATTCTCAGGTGAAAGCCTAACACTGGTGGGTTGGGGGACAAAGCCTTTACTGACCAGGAGGCCTATCGTTTAAAAAAACTTGTTCAAAAGGTCAAAAAACTGTTTGGGAACAATGAACAAGTCTAATGTCTAAACTACTGTTAAGTCTAAACACATTCCAGCTCATTCCTTCTGTGTCTGTTTGTCTTTGGTTTGCAATTTTTTTTCTGTTCCATGAGGGACATAGAAATAGGAAGCGTGAACTTAAATGGTGCAAGGGATGATGGGAATAGAGCCTCTTTTTTCAAGCTTTGCTGTCTAAAAAAGTTTGATGTTCTTTTTGTACAAAAGACACACAGTACAGCTGACAATGAGGCTGACTGGAGAACAGAATGAACACGTGAAACATTTTTAAGTTATAAAAACAGCAACAGCTGTGGGGTTGGAATTCTTTTCTCCGGGAGTTTTATTCATCAGTCGGTAGAAACTGAAGAGGTTATTAAAGTCCGTCTTTTACAAGTGAGAGCAGTATATGAAAATGTGAAAATGGTTTGGTTAATATTTATGCTCCAGTTATAGAAGCAGAGAGACTGGTCTTTCTGGATGTTTTAAATGAAGTGATTAAGGAATGTAACAATGAAGAATATTTATTTTTCTGTGGAGATTTTAACTGTACTGTGGACAGTCAGTTGCACAGGAACCATGCAGAGCCTCATGCCACATCTCGCAGTTGTCTGCTTCTTCTCATTGAGGCTTATGAGTTGTATGATGTCTGGAGGTGATTTCATGATAAACACAGACAATATACTTGGACACGTGAAAGATAACCTGTTGTCTATGACCAGGCTCGATCGTTTTTATTGTTTTAAACATCATTTTAATGTATTTAAAAATTGTTTTATCAGTCCTGTTGATTTTAATGATCACTCGCTTGTAACAGCCTCATTTTTTATAAAATATGTTAAGCCCATTAGAGCCTGTTAGCATTGAAGGATAAAAACAGAGAAACATTCATCTTTTTTTAGAAAAAACACCAAAACATGAAATCCAAGTATGTGTCCATACAACAGTGGTGGGATTTTGGGAAAGTCCAAATTAGACAACTGTGTCAGCAGCACACCCGGAATGTCACAAAAACCTAGATGAATTCAATGAAAGCTCTGGATTCTGAGGTGGAGGAACTCCAGGACTAAGCTGAGGCCACAGGAGACAGATGCTACATGGAAACACTTCAAGTTAAAAAATCTGCTTTAAACAACCTGCTGCTCTGGGGGCTCTGGCCAGGTCCTGCT
This sequence comes from Chaetodon trifasciatus, assembly GCA_037975065.1. NCBI lineage: Eukaryota > Metazoa > Chordata > Actinopteri > Chaetodontiformes > Chaetodontidae > Chaetodon > Chaetodon trifasciatus. Next base: position 1,225,289 of record JBBMOE010000065.1, on the reverse strand, counting down.
TGCAACATGTAGCCCACATGGATGTTCCATCACACTTCTTCTTTGGTTTAGAGCATAAAAATGGACAGAAGAGGCTAATTTACAGCTTGAATTCTGACACTGACCATGTGCTGACTGACCATGCTGCAGTCTGTCAGCATGCTGTCAGGTTTTACAAGAAGCTATTTCAGTGTGAGCACAGAGGGGAGCAGGCAGGGTCTCTTTATACTGGTCTTCCTCAGGTGGACCAGCAGAGTCAGGTAGAGGTGGAAGCAGCTCTCTCCTCTGAGGAACTCTATGCTGTTCTGCAGAACATGCAGAGTGGAAAAGCTCTGATGGTCTACCTTATGACTTTTGCAAGTCCTTCTGGTCGTGGTTGGGGGGGACTGCTGGCAGTCCTGAGCAACATTCTCAGAGGCAGAGGACATCTGCTTCTGAGCTGCAGGAGGGCGGTCCTGACCTTGCTGCCAAAGAAAGGTGACCTGCAGCTCTTTAAAAACTGGAGGACCATATCTCTGCTCTGCACTGATTATAAGCTCCTCTCCAAAGTGTTAGCAACCAGGCTGAGCAAAGTAATGGAGCAAACCATCCACTGTCACCAGACCTACTGTGTACCCGGCAGGTTGATTGCCAATTATATCATTTTGATTTAGGTCAACCTTATGTTTTTAAAAAATGGGAAAATGTGTTCAAAAAGATCAAAGGTCACTTGACAAGGTGGAAGTGGATTTTTAACAAAATGTCCTACAAAGGTAGAGTCCTCATCACCAATAATTTGGTATCATCCACTTTATGGCATTGCCTGTCGACCCCCAACCAGACCTCGATGATCCAGGGTCTGCTTGTGAACCTCTTCTGGGGTAGACTGCACTGGGTGCCTCAGAGTGTGCTGCATCTGCCAAGGGATGAACGGGGACTGGGCCTGATCCACCTGGGCAGCAGAGGGGCCAGAAACGGGTCATATATGGGACCTGTTTCGGTACAGTCTGTCAGGTGGGGCCGACTCTGCTCGGATGGTTCTGCAGGTCTAAGGTGGTGAGTGTAAAACACGCGGTCCAGCTCGCAGGTGCAAACATGGGCAATGCAGCTGCTGTGGGACCCAGCCTGGTGGTATCGCCCTGTGTTGTCCATCTGTTGCTCAGTAAACGGGCAGCAGCTTTCACAAACAGCGAACACACTCTGGTGGTTCAGTGTTGTGATGGTTCTGTTAGACCTGATGTGAACGATGTGTTCCCCTCTGTGAACATTTCCCCAGATTTTAAAGACTGTACAGGACCTCTTTTAAAAAATGGGAATGCCTCTGGTCTTTCTCTATCAGACATACACAGAAAGTCATTGTACAACATGCTTGTTAAAGTTTTTCACAGGGACAAATTAAATGGTAAAACTGACACTCCATGGAGAGTTCACTTGGGTCTGAGTGACATTTAGACATCCTGGGAATGGCAAAGGTGGCTGTTTATCTGAGCAGAAGAAACAGAATGGAGAAAGCTGTGGATGATGATGCTGTTTGTGTGTTCATCAAACTTTTGAAAGCTCGTTTAAAAATAGATTTTAACTATTACAGAATGATGAAGGATGTCGAAAGATTTCGCAGTGTGTGGTGTTACAAAGATGTGCTTTGCTGTGTTGTGAATAAGGAGCTGACCTTTGGCAGAGTACTGAGATGATCTGGATTCTGTGAGTCCTGTTTTTTTGCTGACTGTGTTGGTGTTTCTTGTTAATTATTGTTGTTTTGTAACATTTCGAATTTTATAATAAAGTATTGTAAAAAAAAAAAAAATAAATAAATAAAAAAAATAAATAAAAAATTCTCTCTCTTTCTCTCTCTCTCTGTCGAGGCAGATCGCCACCCACCCTGAGCCCGGTTCAGCCTGAGGTTTCTACCTATTAAAAAGAAGGTTTTCCTCATCACTGTTGCCAAGTGCTTGCTCATGAGGGAATTGTTGGGCCTCTGCAGATAAAGAATATGGTCTATACCAGCTCTATTTTGTAATTTGGTGCTATGTAAATAAAATTTAATTGAAATGAACTGATTTTTGATTTTTTGAATAGTCATTAAATTCTGAAAAACGTAATCGGAAATCTGACTTGCCTTGAAGAGATAGATTTTCCCTTGTTTTTAACCTCTTTGAGTAACCTGTGTGGGAAGCAGTGTGGAAAGCAGATCTCTCGTGTGTGTAATGACCCTAAAGTTCATGCTACAGGGAGTGAGTTACAATAATCAGTGTAAAAGTGTCCAGATAAGGTTGCAGCCTAAAAATATTAGAAGGCCATATGTTCACTGTTGGCAGAGGAAGTAAAATTCCTGCTAAAGAATGCTGCGAAAATGTATTGCTACTGTCCTTCATCAGATGTCTCTGCTCAAGTTACTAGCTCCACTCTTCACAGGTAAAGCTAGCTGCTAGCATATCACAAGTCTACAACAACTATACAGTCATATGAGAGCAAAGCACTCTCATTCTCTCTGTGTGTGTGCATGTGAGAGGATGGGGGGTGATCAACAAGTGATCAGATGTTCCTTGTGAATATCGAATACTATCTTTGTTTTTAATGCCCATCCTATCAATAATACTGAAACTACTGTTAAAAGTAAAATGAAAGTTTAGGTGACTAATTTTACATTTTTACATATCATAGTCATAACCATAAGTGTCTTCTCTCATTTCTGCTTAAAGAAAAACTTTTACTTCTCCTCCACAGAGAGGTCAGAAACCTGCGTCTGTAGCTCGCAGTGGGTCTCAGTGGAGGACATTTGAGCAGTGTGTTTGTGTGTGTGTGTGTGTGTGTGTGTGTGTGTGTGTGTGTGTGTGTGTATCTGACACTTTTGTCAGTGTTGTGGCTGCTGCTGCTGTAGGCAATTATAAATCCGTTACCTGACCTCCATCCTCCTCTGGCTTTATGGTGGATCGGCAAGGACGAAGCCTCATTCATCTGCTCCACTGTATTTCATCTTTAACACTGTGTCATCCTTTATGTCACAGAGCATCCTCTCACTTGAAAAAATATCTACAGAGAAGACTTACCTTGGATTATTTCCATTAGGTCACAGCTCTGTATGTCTGTACGCTCACTGTTTCTGCAGTACTTAGGGGATCTTATCTGGTCTATAGTTTTGATCTACTGACAATATCTGAGCAGGCTGGAAGTCAGAGTGTAGCACAGTTTGCATGCTGATATACACATTTGCTAAAGTTTCCTCATTCTCCCCTCATGTTCTCAAGAAGAGCCAAAGGTTGGAACCAAACCATAATCTTTTCCTTAACCAACCAAGTAGTTTAGTTGCCTAAACCTAATGGATGTTGCATATTTGTGATTGCTAACTTGACCACAGAGCCCTGTAGCTTGAGAAATGTTGTAAAGTTGTACCCAGTGCCTTAAAAACTGATGCCAAGGGGTCCTGACCAAGCATTTGTTTGTGACAAGTTGGGAGTGAGAGAATGTGTTCAACTGTTGTTGAAAAGAGTTAATGGAAGACATGAACATCACATTATCTCATATTCCCCCAAAACTTTGCTTAACTGAAAAGGTATTACAGACATTTTCCTCTTTGTATAACATCTGGCTTCACATGTGTACAAGAGCAAATTACCATTCAGTCAATTTTGTGTACTGAGGCTGCTCCGTAAAACAGCTGCTTTCCTCATACTTCAGGAACACTTAGAGTTGAAAAGCCTAAGTCACTGTAGTTTGACAACAAATCTTGAGGAGTCTTTGCCTGTAACCAGATGTCACACACTTATTTTATGTGACCAGAAGAATAACAAGAAAGAAAATCAGTGTAGCAGTCAGGATGAGATGAGCTATGTGCTGAGATTCACCTCAAACATGCCTGCCTCTCAACTGATCCTAACTGAAAATTTAGGCAACATGTACTAAGAGCTATGTATCAAACTCCTGTTTGATGCCAGGAGTGCCAGGGCCATCACAAGAAAATTAGGGCCTTGGAGTCCTGTGGGGAAAGGCTGGAGGTTGATGGCAAAAGTGATGGAACCAGTGATGTATGAAAACACATGAAGAAGTGCAAAGCCCAACACATCTCTACTGCAAGGAAAAACAATCAACAGTCAACAGAAGAAATGTCCTTGTTTTGCAGACATTCCTTATTATCAATAATATCATTGTTGTTATTGTCATTATATTAAAATTTACAAGCTAAATATTCCACCACACTCTTTTAATCTTGTTCCACAGTGATGCAACAACAAACAGGAAGCAACACTGATGGACTGTAAATCAGTGAGCTGCAGCTCCTAATCAGGACGCACTCAGTCATTAAAGTAAGTTTAGACGTGACTGAGCTGAGTGATTAAAGACAACTGAGTTGCTGTAATAATCTGATGATGCTGTAGAGTATCACAAACACATATACACACACATTGACACAAACAAACGAACACACACACACACACACAAACAATCATCTCCCAAGAGATTTGGTCTCATTACACTATCAAGTCCAATAATAAACCCAAATATAATTCTACTTTCTAACAGTGAAATTCAGTCAAGCAGAAGTGCGTGCGTGCCTGCGTGCGTGTGTGCGTGCGTGCGTGCGTGCGTGCGTGCATGTGTGTTTGTGTCAATGTGTGTGTTGTGTGTGTGCTTGCATGTGCATGTCTGTGTGCAAGTGTGTTACCGTCGATACTGCTTCTGTCAATGATGTTGGTGTCAGACAGCCAGTAGGTGTGGTCTCCACCCCGACCTGGAGGACCAAAAACAATGACATCATGAAGGAACATAAAAGGAAAGAGAATATAGCAGATGTAAAGAAGGAAAAGCAGAGTCATTTTGCAGGTGGAATAGAGAGATCAGACAGAGAGATTGGTTCCTTGTTATGAAATAACTTTCTTTGTTAAGGTGGTACACACACACAGACTATACATGTCCAATGTCCAATTTGTCTAAATCTTAATGTTATAACCACCTGCCAGGATACTAACACTTCACAGGATATATGGAATGAATTCCCACTGTAAGGACTTTCAGCAGTCTGCACCATCAACAAAAGACAACAAAACATAACCAGTCTGAATTAGCAACAACTGCCCATGGGTCTTGGACCCACAGGGCCTCCAAATTTCCCAAATTCACTGTTTTATTTCATTTTATCAAGTTCCAAACAGATGTTTTTGGAGCATTCCACAACTTTTCCAGTCTTTTATTGGCCTTGTCTCAACTTGTTTGAAACATGTCATTGGCATTAATTTAAGAATAAGCATATATTTACAAAAATCAATTAAGATGATTTTGTAAAACAGAAATAAATAATAAATATGTTGTCTTTGTACAGTTTTCAATTGAGAATATGTCAAAAAAGATGAGCAAATATAACATTCTGTTTCGTGTTTTACACAGTGTCCCAACTTTTTTGGAACTGGTTGTAGTCTGGTTAAACCTGATTTTTTTTAATGGTCTAAATGGGTCTGGTGTTGGTGCTGGTGTCCATTGACAGCTGTTCCCCCTCGTTAGAGAAACAGTCAACCAATCAAAGGATTGTAGGGGAGATTGAGAATAGGGGTGTCATCTTACCTAACTAGCTTGCTAACCAGTTATATCCATGAAAAACGATGATAAGCAGGGACTTAAGTCACCAGCAATCATCATCAAAACAAGTCACCCAACTCCACACTTGGCAGCACTTTGATATCATGACCATGAAAATGGATAACCCCCGCCTAAGTTCTGTAATTAGACAGTGTTGACACAGTCACTACCTGAAGGAAGTAATTCACTTTTTTCCCAGTCTGTTACCTCAGACAGAAGTTTTGATTTCACTTGATCTCATTGCATTGTCATAATATTATTGTCTTGCATTCCACATACAACAAAACATAAGCTACAAATATATGGAACATCAGACATGACAAATAAGTGGCTGCAGTGCAATCAATTTAATTAATTGATCAGATTTTCAAAACCTCTACACTATTGCTCCCATTAGGAAACTGTATGGTCCCACATTTTAAAGGTAAAAACTTAAAAACATGGTCTTCATCACAACAACCATTCCACAGAAAAACCAGCTTGATTAAAGCTGGATTTTAAAATCTTTCTGAAAATACACACACACACACACACACACACACACGCACACACACACACGCACACACACACACACACACACACACACAC
>JBBMOE010000065.1:1102979-1218831 GCA_037975065.1 Chaetodon trifasciatus | reverse complement strand
CCAGCCCCCCGGCTAAGTGTCCCAACACCTAAATCCCTTCACTGCACTGAAAATTCCCAGAATGCTTTTCAAAAATGCAATGGGCAACAGGACAGCAAACATCTGGGTGTCATATCTACCTTCTATATTAGATTTATCTATATACCTGTAATCTGTCAGACCTCAAATTCAGTGATGTTGATTCCTGATCCCAGAACAGTGGAGCAGGGCCCAGTTCATCAAACCTTGCCTCATTCATCAAAGCTAACATTTTTCCAGCTAAAATGATGGTCCTAATTCTCTTCCAGCTAACTTGATTCTTTGAACATAGTTATATTTTGTTTACAGATCATGGAAGTTTTCTTGAATAAAAATGAGCTTTTATTTTCAAATAGGAGAAGAGTGTTCATACATTATGACAAATCCCATTGAAAGTGACATACTTAACATATCTATCTTGTCTAAAAGTATCAGAAACAGATATTCTGTTAGCCAAAAGTATTAGAAAAAAATCACAAAAAGAGCTAAACTAATGGATACACTTAAAGTTATAGATAAATGCTTGAAGTAGATAGCTAAAAATATTAATAACTGATCAAAATAATGTAGATTGCTTTAAGTAATGAAATAACAGTTAGAATAGCTAATGGATAATGGATAAATGGCAGTTTATACCACTCCAAGTGGTACCAGTGCAAATGCAGCTGAGTATGACAGTATGACAGTGCCAATAAATAGGTACTTTAGTTCATCTGATAGGGTTGTGATGGCACATTAGAGAAAAAGATTGCAAACCATTGTTGGAGGGGAATACGAGGTACTACGTTTGTTGGTACAAGCCATTTGACCCTTGAATATCTAGGTTATATTAGCATTAGCTGCAAGATATCATAGTACATTCTATGTGGACTCAGATTTTCATAGACAAAATTTCTTAGTGTCGTGATGATGAAGTTTTGTTCATTAATTGCAGCATGCACGAGGTGGAGTTGAGTGTGAAGAGGCTGGGCTGAGGGTCAGAATTTTTAACTCTGTTTGTGGAACAATTAATGGAACAAAGTGAACACCTTGTTCAAGTAGAAAGTAAGTTCTCTCTGGCTCTAGGGGTGGTCAGTCAGCTGCTTCACCACTTTGGTCCAGACTGAAAGGTCTTAATAGCATTTGAATGGATTGCTATAAAATCTTGTACAGACATATCTGGTAACCAATGTACCTTAATGATTTTGGTGATTCTCTGACTTGCAGCATCACAATGATGTTGACATGTATGGAAAGTGATTAAATTTGGTCCAGATATTCATGCCCACTTCAGGATGCAGACCCCATGTGAAAATTGCTTTTCTCTGACTCACTTGTTTCTTCAACTGCTGTCAATCTCTCTTCTCATCTGTTCTGTGTGTGTGTGTGTGGGTGGGTGTGGGTGTGGTTTATCTCACTCGGGTTGCACTGCTTTTCAGAATGCACAGATTTAATTTACTGAATAGCATCACGTGAGAAGATTTAAGACAAATGCAATTGGTCTGCAAGTTTCTTAGATTGCTATACCATTGCCAGTACCAATGCAATTTATCGGTTATAGGTCCAGGTACGGATAGGATAGCGTCTACATTTGGACCCAGACCCTGGTCCACCAAGTAGTGACCTCAGGAGGGATTTTGTCTGCACTAATAATTACACGAAATCTCTTCTTCATCCCATGCTCACTTTTCTTTTATTTCTCTCAGAGGGAAGATTATTTTTGCAATGCAGTTAACAAATTTGCTTCAGTTTACTGACTCTGGGTTCTTTGCATAAAGTGGTTAATTAAGAAGTAAATGGAGAAACTTCCTGTTTTCATATTTTTCTTCTCTGTCTCCTTCTCATGTTCATTGGTCAATGCATGGTCAATCCTCTGTTCTACTATTGCTCAACCTATCAGCTTTGACACCGTTAACCATCAAATCCTCCTCTCCACACTTGTTGAGCTTGGTTTCTCAGGATCTGCTCTCCGTTGGTTTGAGTCCTACCTCTCAGGGAGATCCTTTGCAGTATTTCGGAGGGGAGAAGTGTCTAACTCCCACTGCTTCTCCACAGGGGTACCTCAAGGGTCCATGTTTGGACCCCTTCTCTTTTCAATATACACCACCGCACTTGGTGTGGTCATCCGCTCACATGGCTTCTCATACCATTCATATGCTGACGATACCCAGCTCATCCTTTCACCCCCGACAGACGACCCCACAGTCTCGGCACGGATATCAGCATGCCCCGCCGATATCTTGGCATGGATCGAGGAGTGACCCCTTCAAATTAACCTGTCAAAGACTGAGCTTCTTGTCATCCAGTCATGCCGATTTGCCCTGTACAACATCAGGAAGACCAGACCCTACCTGTCTGAGCATGCAACACAACTCCAAGTACAAGCGCTGGTACTATCACGCCTCTACTACTGTAATTCCTTACTGGCAGGGCTCCCAGCATGCTCGTTAAAATCCTTGCAGATGATACGGAATGCGGCGGCTCGCCTGGTCTTTAACCAGCCCAAACGAGCGCGTGTTAGTCCGCTGTCCATATCCCTCCACTGGTTGCTGCCCGCATCAAGTATAAGTCCTTGATGCTCGCCTACAAAATTACCACCAAAGGTGCTCCGACCTGCCTGAACTCCCTCATTCAGGTTCATACTCCATCGCGCTCAATACGCTCTGCCCAGGAACGGTGCATGGTGTTGCCAGGTCAAAAAGGCCCTAAGTCTCTAACTAGATTCTTTTCTTTTGTGAGTTACCAAACTCCATTCATTCTGCAGAGTCCCTCTCGATCTTTAGAAAAAGATTAAAGACCAAGCTCTTTACTAAACACGTGGTTTCTTAAAAAAAACAAAAAAACAACTCAGTTCTCTCTATGCAATCTATGCATTACTTCGTAGCACTGTCTCGTAGCACCTATGTCCCGTTGGACCAGAAAGTTGTGTTGGGGCACTTGTTGTTCTCTCCCATTTAGAACCTTGCTTGTGATGTATGAAAATCTCATATGTACGTCGCTTTGGATAAAAGCGCCTGCCAAATGACAAATTTTAATTGTAATTGTTATTTCTCAAGACTGACATTTCAACAAACCATACAGGCTCATCCCACTTTTCATCTCTACTCCTCATATATCCCCTTTCCTTCCTTTTTAATCTCTTTCAAATAACTTTCCTGTTTTCTCCCCTCTACCCTTCTTTTTTGTCTATTCTTTTCCTCTCATCTTCCTTCCCATCATCCTTTATTCCTATATTGACAGTAGTTGAGAAATTAGATTAAAAAAAATAATGAATAAGGTCATCATTTACTTAATTAAGATCTTATATCTGTAACAGTTTAGGAAATATTCAGTTTTTTGGAGAAAAAATATTTTATGGGATTTGCAGAAAATGCAAAAGAAAAAAAATAGTGAGAACCTCACATTGAAATATATATGATTATGAGCAACCATGATCCTAGTAATAGTCTAATTTGCCTCATTACTATCCTTTTATTCTCAAAAGTGTCTTGCTAGTTACAGTGCTGTGAAAAAGTATTTGCCCTCTTCTAGATTTTTTATTTTTTTGCATATTTGTCACACTTAAATGTGTCAGATCATCACACAAATTTTAATATTAGACAAACATAACTCGAGTAAATACAAAATGCAGTTTGTAAATAATGATTTTATTTATTAAGAAAAAAAAGGTATCCAAACCTATATGACCCTATGTGAAAAAGTAATTGCCCCCTGAACCTAATAACTGGTTGTGCCACCCTGCAGCAGCAATAACTGCAATCAAGCGTTTGCGATAACTGGCAATGAGTCTTTCACATCGCTGTGGAGGAATTTTGGCCCACTCTTCTTCACAGAATTGTTTTAACTCAGCCACATTGGAGGATTTTCGGGCATGAACTGCCCGAAGGTCACACCACAGGATTTCAATTGGATTTAAGTCCGGACTTTGACTCGGCTACTCCAAAACCTTAATTTTGTTTTTTTAAGCCATTCAGAGGTGGACTTGCTGGTGGTGTCAGGTCGTTGTCCTGTTGCATAACCCAAGTGCACTTGAGCTTGAGGTCACGAACTGATGACCGAACGTTCTCCTTCAAGATTTTCTGGTATACAGCAGAATTCATGGTTCCATCAATCACAGCAAGTCGTCCAGGCTCCGAAGCAGCAAAGCAGCCCCAGACCATCACACTACCACCACCATGTTTGACTGTTGGTATGATTTTCTTTTTATCAAATGCTGTGTTCTTTTTACGCCAGATGTAACGGGACGCACACTTTTCAGAAAGTTCAACTTTTGTCTCAACGTCCATAGAATATTTTTCCAAAAGTCTTCAGAGATCATCAAGATGTTTCTTGGCAAATGTGAGATGACCCTTTGTGTTCTTTTTGGTCAGTAGTGGTTTTCGCCTTGGAGCTCTCCCATGGATGCCATTTTTGCCCAGTCTCTTTCTTATTGTTGAATCATGAACACTGACAGAGGCAAGTGAGACCTGCAGCTCTTTAGATGTTGTTCTGGGTTCTTTTGTGACCTCCTGGATGAGTTGTTGTTGCGCTCTTGGAGTAATTTTGGTAGGCCGACCACTCCTGGGAAGGTTCACCACTGTTCCCAGTTTTCTCCATTTGTGGATAATGGCTCTGACCGTGGCTCGCTGGAGTCCTAAAGCCTTAGAAATGGCTTTCTAACCCTTTCCAGACTGATAGATTTCAATTACTTTGTTTCTCATTTGTTCTTGAATTACTTTAGATTGCGGCATGATGTGTTTCTGTTCGAGATCTCGCATCCTACTTCACTTTCTCTTTCAGGTTCTATTTAAGTGGTATCTTAATTGAACAGGTCTGGCAGTAATCAGGCCTGGGTGTGGTCAGTGAAATTGAACCCAGCTTTCCAAAAAATGTGGTTAATCACAGTTGACTAATGATTTAACAAGGGGGGTAATTACTTTTTCATATAGGGTCATGTAGGTTTGGATAGCTTTTTTCCCTTAATAAATAAAATCATTATTTAAAAACTGCATTTTGTATTTACTCAGGTTATGTTTGTCTAATATTAAAATTGGTGTGACGATCTGAAACATTTAAGTGTGACAAATATGCAAAATAGTAAGAAATCAGGAAGAGGGCAAATGCTTTTTCACAGCACTGTATATGCCATCCCATGAGATCACGTTGTCTCTAGCTTTCTGTAAAAGAGTAAGATTTTTTTTTTTGGCTTATGCAGGCAGCTGTTATGTCGCTCTCCTCAAAGCTACCAGACCCCACTGACAAAAACAGTAATTTTACCTTGTAGCTCATCAGAAACACACTTCATGCAAACTCAACAAAAATTAAAACAAAACTCACCAAAACTGTCTTGGTTAGTCTTTCCTCTGTTCCAACAATCACTGACTGCTAATGGTGATTTACAACAAATATCATACAACATATCATATTGAACATGTTATATGAATATTACAACATGTTTATATAATGTTATAATGTATATTATAATGTATAATTAGAATATTATAATAGAATTTTCTAATATGTACCGTAACATGAATACAACACACTGTATTGAATGTTAATGCAATATATGAATATGTGATGCAATTCAAAGACTTATCTGCTTATGTTAAGAAACTCACTTTCTGATGATATAGCAATTATGGATGGTGTGGCTCTGGCTGCCAGCACCTCTGAAGAATCTAGGAGTTACCTTTGATCAGGATGTCCTTTAATTCCCATGTAAAACAAATTTTTTGGATTGCCTTTTTTCACCTTCACTTGCAAAAATCAGGCACATCCTCTCTGCAGAAAAACTAGTCCATACTTCCAGGTTGGATTATTGCAATTCCTTGCTATCAGGCAGCAAATTTGTTGCTAAATATTCTCCAGTTCTCCGATATTAGCCACTCTGCACTGCTGCTACTACTATTAGTCATACTTGCATTATAATTACATCCATTTTGCACATAAATATATCATATACATATGTATATACTAGGCTCTATATACTTTCTCTCTCTCTCTCTCTCTCTCTCTCTCTCTCTCTCTCTCTCTCTCTCTCTCTGTCTCTGCTAATGAGGGAACTGTTGGGTTACTGTAGATAAAGAATATGGTCTTTACCAGCTCTCTATGGGAAGTGTCCTCAGACAACTTCTATTGTGATTTGGTGCTATATAAATAAAACTGAATTGAATTGAATCAAGCTACATTAACAATCTTGTTAACATGTACTCTCTCAGCAGCAACAATTGCCAACTGCATTTACTTCAAGTCAAGTCAAGTTAATTTATATAAAAGACAGGCATGACCTAAATGTGGTTCAGAAACATATTTTATCAAGTTATCTCTGTGAGGGGAATAACATATTGGTGATTTGAAAATGTAAGGAAAATAACTAAAATAAAGATTACAACAAGATGAAATATAATTTGAAGATCAGAGATGACAAATAACATGAACATGATTTCAAGATCAAAGACAATTATAGAAAAAATAAAGAGCTAAAAAGACAGGACGTGAAGATATGAAGGATTTTAAAATAAAATAGAAGCTTGAATAAATAAGTATGATTAGAGTCAACTTGACGAGAAAAACATTTGAAGAAGATGATTTTAAGATTAACAATACTTTGCTGATGACTGAAAAATTACAAATAGAGATTGGACTGAAGGATAACACATAATGAAAAATCTCTGTAAAATCACACGTCATTTGAGATGGAGCATGTGTTAAAGTTCACCAACCCACCCATACACACACGCACACAAACAGACAGACACACATATTTGCACTTCTATCTGTCTTTCTAACCCTAACCCTTACCTAAACCCTAACCTAACCCTTTTTATTCTAATCTACCTTAAAACCAAATCTTAACCCTCAAAGAGCCCTTTGAAGTTCTGTCTGAAAGTGAAAATTGGCCAAAATGTCCTCGTTTTCCAAAAATGTCCTCATTCCCAATGTTGAAAACATGCACACACACACACACATGCACAAGGGGGTTACCATCACTTGTGGGGACATTACATAGACTTACATTCATTTCCTGGAGACTTACCCTAACCCTATCCCTAACCATAACCACTATTTGCCTATTCCTAACCATGTCTAGGGAAAAAAAAGCTTACCTTGATCATTGGCCATCTTGTCTGGATGTTCCACTGAAAGAGCAACAGAGAGAGAGTCAGCAAACTTCTAAAATATAAAACAAAGGAATACACTTACAGAGGTCTCGATCTTCTGTCTCTCTCTTTCTCTCTCTCTCTCTCTCTCTCTCACACACACACACACACACACACACACACACACACACACACACACACACACACACACACACACACACAGACCTTTGGCAGTCCTGAAGTGGACAGACTCAGAAAGTGGGCCGACTCCTTTGGTGTTCTTGGCCTGAATTCTGAAATAATAAACCGTGTCGAGGTTCAGATCCACAACTTGATGAGTCAGCCGGTCACCACTAATCGGCTCCATCATCCAGTCATCTATTGGCATGTTTTTATCCAGTGTGTAGTACAGGATGTAACCTGTCAGAGCAGAAGTTATAAACTTACTGAGAGTTAAAATTCTTACAGTCTTTAAAAGTATATTGATCTTGTACAAAATAACTTTTGATCTATTTTCAGACATTTTACAGACAAAATGTGAATCTATTAACTGAAAATAATCAGCAACTATTACCACTGATGGATAGTGTGTGTACCATAATTGAACAGTGTATACCTTGAGTGAGTGGCAAACCTTTAGTGGTTGGAGTGTTTTGTTGAACCCTCACCTGTGATTCGTCCATTAGCCTCCGTTGGCGGTTGCCAGCTGATTAAAATGGCACGGGGTCGTCCCTCGCGACTGATCACAGTCAAATCTTTGGGGGCAGAGCTAGGAGCTGTCAATTATGTTTAGGCAGGAAGAAAAGGGAAAAAAGAAATACATATCAGCACTGGTGGGATGAGGTGATGATGCAGTTAGCTTCATTTTCTGTATATCTGTTGATGATGGTTGCAGTTATCTATTATCTCTTTCTCCCTCCATGGATGAGAAGAAGTTGAGTGGCTCAGGTCCTACCTATCTGGTGACACCCAAAGCTGTTCATCATCCTCCTGAATCCCTATTTATATTTTTGTCATCAAAATTAATTGTGATTCTTTTGTTGATCCAATCTCACGGCAGATTGCATGTCTCTCCATCTAGCCCTTGACAGAAAAGCCATTGTTTAAAAATATGTTAAATATTCAGACTTTTAAGCTTCAGTTCAGTTGGATATTAATGGTAGACTCAGATTCAAGTTCATATTGTATGTCTGCCACTAGAGTCTGTGACAGGAACAGGGAATCAGCTCCTGCTGATGTGCTATTAGCTTTGCAAGATTGGCATAAATTCTGACTTAAACAGTGACCTCCTCAGGTGAGTTCTATTTGTAAAGTGCATGATTTTCTTTCTCAGTCAGACAATCTTGTGTGTCTCTCTTCTCCAAGACACTTATTGTTTTTTGTATTGTCATTTTTTAAAAATTTTAGGTGTACAATAGCATTTTACCTGATGTTCCGTAGTTCCAGTGATCTGCTCTCTTTGAACTTGAGAAATTGTGCAGAAGGTAATTTCTGTCACCTTTTTGAACTGTCCTGTTTTATTGCTCTTGCTCCTGTCCCACTCCTGTAAGTACTCTGCCTCAATACCAGAACTCCAGGCGCAGCCTCAGATTCTCGGCCAGGGCGCTGTTGGCTGTTCCCGAATCCCAGTTCAAGACCAAAAGTGATGAGGCTTTTGCAGTTAAGGCCCCTCAGCTCTGAAACTCCCCACCTGACAATCTGAGGCTTGCAGAATCAGTGACATATTTTAAATCACTTCTCAAAACCTACTTTTCAGTACTGGTACCTTGGCTTTGATGCTGTTTACTAATTTTCTATACCAATTTTCTGGAATCCACTTTAACAAAAAGAAAATTACAAAAAAATACTCTAAAAAGATTTAGACTTCTTAATTCCTCTCTGATCATAGCAGCTAGCCTGAGTCTGTCAACAACTGACTGTTTCAACGTCAGGCGTATTTCTCTCTTTTAACTGTCAGTCTGTAAGCAACACCATGTTTGCCACTTCAGCCATCCCTGTGGTGGCCAGGAGAGGATGGGGGCTTCCATCTCTGTGGACAATGTGGAGATCGAACTCATTGATGAGAAGATACAAGTTAGCTGCACCAGTCAACAAGCAGCAGTGAGTTAGCTAGTCATCTTTGTGGACAAAGCAGCATCATTACATCCTCGTACAAGCATGCAGGATGCTTACTGACTCACTGATGCTGATAAGATCTACTGCTTCTGTATTCAAATTTGATACCAAATGCATTATTGATACTTGTTAGTATTGATGCAGTTTGGTCAGTGCCATCAAAGTTCAATACCCGGCTGGAGACCAAAGTGTTTACTGGGCTGATATCACCATTTCTAAGATTCTGCCTCTGCCAGGCATTAAAAACCAACATACTGTAAAGTCCCTTGGCTGACGTCTTTCAGACTTAGTTGGGTCATTATTTCTAACAGTACGGCAGAGGTATTATGATTTCAGTAACGGCAGTTGTTGCCATGCAATGTTTGTGTGTCCAGAGCTGGTGGATGTTTGCAGGGATTGAGTGAGGCTCAGTCTGTCTGCTCTGAATGTCAGTGTATTATAGTGGGCCCAGGGGAGCCGGTGGGGATAATGCTGTTCATACTTAATTGGGTGTCAAATCCGACAAACATGATTGTAAACACCCTAAAAGGGATACCTTGACATTTTGATTTCAGTCAAAAGTCATTATTATTTCAGTCATCATCATTACTAGTATTATTATTATTATTATTATTATTGTTATTATTATTCAGGGAGTTAACAAAAATAAGTTGAAACTCATGTTGTTTTGGTGAAACCACAATTCATGAACTTGTCCTTTTTCAGTGTGTCTGTTTTTTCCTCTATGCTGCTCATCCGAGAGAGAAAAAGTTTATTACAATTGAAATAAATAGTAAGAATAACCCATTTACAAGATCTCTTAAGCTTAACACAGTCATGAGCGTGAAAGTTCTGATCTGTTGGTCTTACAGGTTAATGTTAATATAAGATTTATATAATGTTAATTGTTAGAGGGATTTGTTCTACAGCTGAACCCTTGTTGCTGCTCAGATTCTTGAGAACTTCATCAAAGAACAGAGCCTTTTCCTCCAAACCTAACCATATAACTAACTGTGATAAATATTCATTTCCTTGATGTGTCAACTAACTTTTCCCAGACTTTTCAAATATATCTTAGAGTCTTCCTCAGCAGATTGAATTTGCTCAGTTGTCATGGAAATCTTAGTGGTACTCTTTCCACAAACCATTCAACATCATGAGATCTCTACTGGTATACCCTAAAGCCTTGGGAAGAAGATTAGATTGGTGTGTGACATCATATGTGACACCTGTAGGGAACAATGCAGGTGAGCAAAGGGCTGTTTAAGAATTAAAACTTGTGTTTTGGGTTAAGGTAAGAGTTAGGTTTAGGTTAGGAAAAGGGTAAGGGCTCAGGTCAGGGGATATTTTATGGCAACAGGGTCCTCACAAGGGCAGAAATAGAAAAATGAGTCCGTGTCTGAGAGACCTACCTGCTTCATAGGTTGTGGCGTGTGCTGTCATACTCCACGTGCTGGACTTGCGACCTTTGGTTACCATGACAGCAAACTCATACATGGTGTTTGGTTTGAGGCCAGTGACAGTGTGGCTCAGTGCCGTGGTGTCTGCAGACTGGACAACAATAAAGTTGTGAAATTTAGATGTTCTTAGAATGCTCTTAGAAAAATTAAAGAAAAGGTCTATTTCTAACACTTCAACATCAGCAAATATTAACAAACCCCAGCAGCCACCCAAACTCAGTTGTGTATTCATTTTAAGACCAGACTTCTGTTTGTCTTGGTGGCACTAAGAAAAGGTCTTATGTTCAGAATTTGATGGAGAGAAAAAAAGAAGAAAAAGACAAGATTTATCTCTCACTCTTTATACCCCCAAAACTGTGCCTTACCAAAGTGAGGAATTTACTATTTCCAAGATATTTAAGCAGAGTTCAGAGTATTGTTGAGGTTTTTCTGAGGTTCAGAGTTTCATTGAAAAACATCTCATCAGGTGAACAGGAAAAATGGAAAGATCATGACAGTTAAGTCAAGTCAAATCCAAAGTTACAACAGTTCCCAAGTCATGACACTGTCAGTAAGTGAGAAGCTCAGTTCCAGGTATATATGTATATGCAAGTCAAGTCAGTTAGGTCAAATCCAAATCTTAAACTATGCCATTAAATTCCTAAAACAGGTCATTAGTCATTAGTGAGTCCATGAGTACTAAGTCAAGACCTAGGTTAAGTAACAAGTCAAGGCAGGTATCTCTCAAGTTAACTTAAAAATGTCAGGAAATGTTGAGAATATCAAGTCATGGTGAAGTCATGAGTTATTAGTTTTACAGCAAAAGACAAGTTCCACATCAAAAGTAATGAGATTCATGACTCAAGTCTGACTCGTCTAAGTCATATCGACACCTCTGGAAGAAATGATACTAAACTAAGAAGTTTAGTAGGTGTACATTAAAGTCATGGACTGACTGTGTATACCTTGTATTTTCCACTAGTGGAGTAGCTGGTCTTCCACTTGACAGAGTAATACCGGACCTCAGATGCCTTTTGATTCTTGGTCATGGAGTTGTCAGCCCAGGAGACACGGACTGAGTCCGAGGACAGAGCCACGGCTTGGACCCCCACCGGAGGAATCATGGGAGTGCTGGTGTCTGGCATGGGAGTGGGGTATTTATCAAGGAGGTGGAAGAGGTCATCCTCAGATGGGTCGATAGGGTCTGAGGACGTGGCCATTAGCGGTGACCAGGGTGTTTAGGGATAATTGATAAAATCATATAGTGTAATGAATGTGTGATAATGAGGATTTATATGTGGAGACAAGAGTGACACAAGTATGTATTCACATTAATATAGGTTTGTTTTGTGTTCATATATATACAGGTAAAACACCAAACAAAAAAAAAAAATGATAATAATTACATAAGATGACATGCAAGTTTGGAAGTGACATGCAGGAGGCAGCCATGTTTGTTGGAAAGGGAAGAAGGAAAAGAGGAGTGGATGGATGAGGAAGTGAAAAACACGAGAAAAAAGGAGAGAGAAAAGAACACAGTATAAACAAGTAGACAGTGGCCGATAAATCTAAACAGATCACTAAACAGAAGTGCAGTGTCAGATCCACAGAGGGGCAGGGCTTAAAGGAAGATACACAGCAGAGCAGTACAAGCTGAAACACATCACTTGGAAGTCTCAGCAACTCAGGAATTTTGGAGTGTTTACCTATTTAAATTCATACCAATAGTGTGGCACTGAATTCTGAGTTCTCAGCAAATACTTTGGTATGTCTGGTATGAAATTCACATGAGCAGTTAAAGCAAGAATATGTCACTATTGTATCTTAAAAAAAACAGCTTCAAAATAATTTTGATACACATTGCCTGGCCAAAAAAAAAAAAAAAGTCGCCACCAAAAAAAAGGTCACACACTCTAATATTTTGTTGGACTGCCTTTAGCTTTGATAACAGCACGCATTTGCTGTGGCATTGTTTTGATAAGCTTCTGCAATGTCACAAGATTTATTTCCGTCCAGTGTTGCATTAATTTTTCACCAAGATCTTGTATTGATGATGGAGGAGTCGGACCGCTGCGCAAAGCCTTCTCCAGCACATCCCAAAGATTCTCAATAGGAATAAGATCTGGACTCTGTGGAGGCCAATCCATGTGTGAAAATGATGTCTCATGCTCCCTGAACCATTCTTTCATAATGTGAGCCCGATGAATCCTGGCATTGTCATCTTTTAATTTGCCCGTGCTATCAAGGAAGAAATACATTGATGGAATAACCTGGTCATTCAGTATATTCAGGTAGTCAGCTGACCTCATTCTTTGGGCACATAATGTTGCTGGACCTAGACCTGACCAACTGCAGCAACCCCAGATCATAGCACTGCCCCCACAGGCTTGTACAGTAGGCACTAGGCATGATGGGTGCATCACTTCATATGCCTCTCTTCTTACCCTGATGCAACCATCACTGGAACAGGGTAAATTTGGACTCATCTGACCACATGACCTTTTTCCATTGCTCCAGAGTCCAATCTTTGTGCTCCCTAGCAAATTGAAGCCTTTCCTTCCAGTTTTTAATAATGCTTTGCACAGTTCCTAACCCAATTTCAGTAGTTTCTGCAATCTCCTTGGATGTTTTCTCTACTTGATGCATGCAAATGATTTGACCCTTCTCAAACAGACTAACATCTTTTCCAAGACCACGGAATGTGTCTTTCAACATGGTTGTTTAAGAAATGAGAAGCTACTCATTGCATCAGTTGGGGTTAAATAACTTGTTGCCAGCTGAGAGATAATTGCCCATGCAGTTATTGTCCAATAGGAGGCTGTTACCTATTTGCTTAGTTAAATCCAGGTGGCAACTTTTTTTGGCCAGGCCGTGTACATCACAGGTGCGGACCTCACGTGAGAAGTGCATAACAGTTTACGGCACTACGTGGTCACACACCTGTTCAATTGCTTGTTAACAACCTGGTACTAGCAAGGTGTACCTAATAAAGTGGCCAGTGAGTGTATGTCACTGATTTTGGTGAAACTGGATCATATTTTATGAAGAAAATGCTTTCTGGTTTTCCCTCTGACATCCCCCAGCTGCTCTGCCTTAGTTCTTGCTGATTTATGGAGTTTGATGGAAAGATAGCTTTACTTATTGCACAGGAATTTTGGACCAAGGGGAGGAAGATGAGATTTTCAGGTGGCCAAGGTGGTGGGGACCCAGCAAGGAATGCTGGAGAGCAGTGGTGTAGGAATGAAAGGCTGCAAAAGAGAGGTTAAGCTGGTCTCCTTGCTGTTGGACTAGTAAGTATTTTTTTGTAGCTCGTTAAATTATATCTTGTGTTGTTGCACTTGCTTGAAGTTTGGCTGTAAAAAGTTGTAGACTTGCTAGTTTTTGATCATAACTAATGTAATCATAATAAATGTACATGGACAGGTGTTCATATTTATGTGATATATAGTGAATATAAGTGAATTGCTCTCCTTCACTTGCATTCCTTTCACAATATTGCTTTAAGGGATGTAGGGGATTTTTCCTCATATTTCAAAAGGTTTTACAAAACATTTAACATCTAATTGTTTACACACTATTGCCCTCTATACATTTGAACAAATGAAACCCATCTGTATGGACCTGTGTCTCTAGCCAATCAAAAAGCATATGCTGCCTTCACGTGCGTAAGATTGAGATGAGCATGTTTTAGGAACCAAAACTGAAAAATAAAACACGTCTTTGAAACAACTGAATGAAAATAAATACAAAAATTGGTTACAATCAATTTTGGTGTCTGACATACAACATCTGAACACCTCAAAGGATGGAGGAATGCAAAGTCACTGTCATGATTTTCATCTGAATTATTCTCAGTTTGATTAAGTTCCCCCCATCATTTCCTATGGTGTTTTCCTTCCCCTTTGACTCCTGTCTGTCTCTCCCCTGTCTGTTACGTGTTTGCTTCACTTCACTGCACGGCATGGCTGGCAGATCTGGTCCAGCCTCCTCCTCTCCTGAGTACACCTGCTCTCAATCATTCAATCAAGACTATATATAGATATATACTACATGAGCACCGAAACACAGTACTGAGACGTTTCTCCACAAGAGATTATTACTGATATTTCAGATGTCATTAGAAAATCAGAATAAATTATTGCTTCTTGACCCTTCAGACTTGTTTTTGATGATGCCATCATGTTCCCAGAACTCAGCAATTAACTTGTATGTACAATGTTATTACCAATGATGGACTGAAAATAAGACCAAAGTTATAATAAACCCTAACTTTTCTTTAGACACAAGGAAGAGCCGCAGAACATACCTGGAGGTCTGATTTTATTCGCTGTTGGAAAATGAGCTAGTTTGTTTCTGATTTCATAATTTAAGTCAATTGAATGTTGAACATATCATGGTCTGGACTTTTAGTGTGAGTTCATATGAAGGCAGCATCAGTCTTGGAAGTTGAAGGAGCCTCATTGTGTTATGTCTGCAGTGAAAAGACCTATAAGAAAACCCACACTGACATATTGGTATTGGTACATGCACCCCATGTACCAATATGTTTCCTTACCACAGCTGCCCTGATTTGATTGTCATTCCCACTTTCTCACCCCTTTCCTGTCTATCCAGCTGTACTATCATATAAATTGAAAAAGACCCCCAAAACCCCACTGATATCTAATGTGCTGCTGAGAGAGAGAGAGAGGTGGGTGAGCTGCAGCAGACTTTGATGTGGTTTAACTAGTTGTCCAGCATCACAATAAAGCTCCAGGCAGGACAGAATACTGATGAAGACAGAGGACATGCCTCCTTTGCCTTCACAGCACTCCTCCTTCTAATCTGTCCTCCCTCATCCTTACTTCCCTTTCTCGACATCCCTCTTGTCTGTTCACTTCTCTTCCTCCTTTATACATTTTTCTGCACTCGCTCTTTTCCTCTCCTCTCTTTCCCAATCTAAATATGCCTCTTTTCCTCCTTTCTCACTTCATTCCCTTCAGCATTTTCTTCTTTCTTCCTCTAACCTTCCATCTCTCCTTCTTTCTTTTGTTCCTTTTTCCAGTACCTTTTCCACCACTTGCTTATCCTTCACACTTCCTGTCTACCTCATTAATTCCCTTCTTTCTCCCTCCATCCTTTCACTGGTTTTATTCATTGCCCCTATCTCCCCTCCTGTCTCCCTCTCTCCTTCTCTCTGTCTCTCTGCGGTCCTACACTCCCTAATTAAATGGCAGCGTAGTGGTTGGTTGAGGATCAGTTCTGTCTGTGCAGTGTGTGGGTGGCAAGGCGAGGACAAGGCAGTATATTAACGAGGATCCCATCATTAACGAGGTCTCATAAAAACCTCTCCAGAAGTCTGCCACCATAGAGTAACAGAGAATTCAGCTTGTCCTGGTTTGACGACAGAAATTGTGTTTGTGTGAGTGGATGTATATCTGTGTGTGTGTGTGTGTGTGTGTGTGTGTGTGTGTGTGTGTGTGTGTGTGTGTGTCACTGTCAACCCTGTCAGAACAGTAATGGGTTTAGTTTCTGTCTCAGACCTCAGGGTCTCAGCTTATCGACTACTGACTATCACACTACAGCTCCATGTTAGACTATCTCTGGAGAACTCCAGATGTGTTAACATATTTCTACAGAAATACAGATGAGTTTACAAATTGCTACAGGCCAAATACCTACAACAAGTAAGGCAGGTCCTGAAGCATTGACTGAATGGAAAGAATAAAGTCCGAGCTATCAACACATACGCACTACCAGTCATGAGATACCCCCCTGCTGTTGTCAGATGGCCTGAGGAGGAGGAGGAGGAGATGGAAGCCACTGATATCAAGGCAAGGAAGCTCCTCACAATAAATGGAGGGTTTCATCTCAAGTCCAGCACCCTGAGACTGTACACTAAATGGAGCAAGGGAGTTTCAGGGAGGTAGGGAGTGGTATTCTCTCAATCAGCTTCATGAGGTAATCATCTGGAATGGTTTTCAATTAACAGGTGTGCATTGTCAAGAGTTAATTTATGGAATTTCTTGCCTTCTTAATGTGTTTGAGACCATCAGTTGTGTTGTACAGAGGTAGGGTTGGCACAAAGGTCTATACAGTGAATAGCCCTATCTGACTACTGTTCTAATCCATATTATGGCAAGAATCACTCAACTAAGTAAAGAGAAATGACAGTCCATCATTACTTTACGACATGAAGGTCAGTCAATCCAGAAAATTTCAAGAACTTTGAAAGCATCCTCAAGTACAGTCGCAAAGGCCATCAGATGCTATGATGAAACTGGCTATCATGAGGACCGCCACAGGAAAGGAAGACCAAGAAAACATGCAAACTCCACACAGAAAGGCCTTTTTCCTCAAGCAGCAGGCACTGAAGGCATGGTGGAGGACACGCCCACAGCGCCCACAGCGGGAATCGAACCGGGACCTTCTAGCTGTGAGGCGACAATGTTGCCACCGTTCCACCATGCCACCAAGGCACACTTAACCAGCATAGCTACCACAGCATTTTGCAGCGATATGCCATCCCATCTGGTTTGTGCTTAGTGGGACCATCCATCCATCCATCCATCCATCCATCCATCCATCCATTTTCATCCGGGTCCGGGTCGCGGGGGGAGCAGCCTGAGCAGGGACGCCCAAACTTCCCTCTCCCTGGACACTTCCCCCAGCTCTTCCGGGGGGATCCCGAGGCGTTCCCAGGCCACCCGAGCGACATAGTTGCTCCAGCGTGTCCTGGGTCTTCCTCGGGGCCTCCTCCTGGTGGGACATGCCTGGAACACCTCCCTTGGGAGCAGCTATTTGACCATGAAGGCCTGATTTGCGCAGTCTCCTCTTAACAGTTGTTCTAGAGATGGGTCTGCTGCTAGAACTCTGTGTGGCATTCGTCTGGTCTCTGATCTGAGCTGCTGTTAACTTGCGATTTCTGAGACTGGTGACTCAGATGAACTTATCCTCAGAAGCAGAGGTGACTCTTGGTCTTCCTTTCCTGGGTTGGTCCTCATGTGTGCCAGTTTCGTTGTAGCACTTGATGGTTTTTGCGACTCCACTTGGGGACACATTTAAAGTTTTTGCAATTTTCCGGACTGACTGACCTTCATTTCTTAAAGTAATGATGGCCACTCGTTTTTCTTTAGTTAGCTGATTAGCTGGTTCTTGCCATAATATGAATTTTAACAGTTGTCCAATAGGGCTGTCGGCTATTAACCTGACTTCTGCACAACACAACTGATGGTCCTAACCCCACTGATAAAGCAAGAAATTCCACTAATTAACCCTGATAAGGCACACCTGTGAAGTGAAAACCATTTCAGGTGACTACCTTTTGAAGCTCATCGAGAGAATGCCAAGAGTGTGCAAAGCAGTAATCAGAGCAAAGGGTGGCTATTTTGAAGAAACTAGAATATAAAACATGTTTTCAGTTATTTCACCTTTTTTTAAGTACATAACTCCATGTGTTCATTCATAGTTTTGATGCCTTCAGTGAGAATCTACAATGTAAATAGTCACGAAAATAAAGAAAATGCATTGAATGAGAAGGTTTGTCCAAACTTTTGGCCTGTACTGTATGTATGTACATATATACGTGCAAATTTGCTTCTCTCTACATCACATACCTTTGTATTCTCCTGCCTTTTTCTCTCCCTGTTCATTTATTTTAATGTAAATGCTGTCATTTGTCTTGTCTTTCTGCTTCCCTCCTCTTTCCATGAGCTTTCATTAAAGTCCATCATTTACCTGCCTCTCTATTTTTCTGACCCCTCCTGACATTTCTCTCTCTCTCTCACTCAGCTGCAAATGCGACCTTCATCTCCCCACTCTTACTTTTCTTCCATAAAATTTCTTCCTACCCTGTTTAAAGAAATCTTAATGAAAAACAGAATGAAAGAGTTAATAAAAAAAAATCTTGTTTGGAAAGATTTCACCATAAATGCATCCTATACAGGTTAAGATACTGTGGCGAGCTAAATGGTCTCTTCTATTTTTTCCTGTGACTGTCATCACATCAACTGGGTTGAAAACCTTTTGAAATGTGGCATTTTTTGTGAGTAATGAATGATTTATTTAAGCTGCGGGCTGCCAGGTGAGCAGAGGAAGGCTGGCTGCTTAATTCATAAGATGAAATTTGGCTGAGAGTTGGATGTGCTTCATTTATTTCACTTCTACAGCCCAGTCTCACAGAAGCACAGCACATATAGAAGTGACAATGGGTGTAAGCCACACACCAAATATCTATCTATATTTATATAGATATAGATATAGATATAGATATATGTAGATATATACACACCTAATGTTTATATGCTACATCATGTCACCAATACCATATACAGTATATTTAGGAAACTGGCTACTTCTAGTACTGTTTTCTTGGCTTATAGTGTTTCTGCTACCCCTGCTACTGTTACTCACTACTGCCAAGGCTGCTAGTCTACTACTAAAGCTGCTGCTACTTTAGCCACTACAGTTACTGTGACAACGGCTGCTATTATCACTGTTAGTTTGAGTGCTATTGGTGCTATTGGTAATACTACTGAACATTTTCCTCAAAACTCAACTAACAATGTACTATTGTGTTGCTACTGCTGCTTCTGTTACCTGTAATGCTATTGCTACTGCTAACACTATTGCTACAGATCCAAAACAGTCTCATGATGCTTTGGCTCTGTGGGTGTGTTGCACTGAGCATGTCATTTACATACACGTCTATTGCTACTAGACTTACCCAGAATAAATATGTTGCATACACCTGTTACATCTACTGCTACTGCTAATGCTACTAACACAGCTTCTACTCTATTTTCAATTCAGTCCAGTTTCAGTTAGTTTCCAGAGGGGGTTTGCTCATTTGAGTTTAGTTTTTATTGTTTAAACATGTTCAGTTTTAGTTTAGTTTCTATTAGTTTGAGTGTTAGTTTCTAGGTTATTGAACTATCTACTACTAGGTTTTATTATTATAATACAGGGACATCTCAAGAAACTGACAATCTACAATTACAATTAATCATTTGGCAGACACTTTTGTCCAAAAAAAAAAAAACGAAATATCCTCCGGCATATGGACTGCCAAGGACAGGGATCAAACCACCAACCTCCTGATTGGTAGATGACAACTCTACCTCCTGAGCCACAGCCACCCCTATCTAAGAAGACAAGAATATGTTTTGAAGTAAAAATACAATGAAGGCTATTGACTCACAGTCATGTAGATATGCAGTCTCAAACACATGCACAAATGAATCAGCATGCTTATTGTGTTGAAAAATTTGACCAAATTGACAAAGACTAAAACTAAAGTGATTTCTTGTATATTTTTCTTGTGCTGTGGTTTAGTTTTGGAAGTATAGATTATTGGTTTAGTTTATTGAATTATTTTTTTAAGTCTCATTTTTATTTTATTTGATTTCACCTGGTTTCAATTTTTAAATTTAGTTTTAGTCAACTATAATAACTTTGGCTACTACTACTGTTTTAATTCTGCCACTGCTAGTACTACTAGTACTATTTCTACTAATGTTTTTTGTTATCCCCAGTACAGTATATTTGCAACATATCACATGTGTGTCAATATTATCAGTGAATTGTGTATGATCATACCTGTCAGAGATCGCGTGACAGCGCTCTCATACAGAGGAACTCCCTCTCCGGCATTATTGAACGCCTTTAGAGAAATCACATAGTGCGAACTTGGCTCTGAGAGACAGGGAGAAAGACAGCAGCATGAAGACTCATTTTAAAGATTATTCAGCAAATACAACATAATACACTGTCATTTTAAGATGTAACTGTTGAGATAATTTACTTTATTATATTACTTTATACATTATTATACTATTTCTTTCCCCTTCTATGTGCTTCAACAAGACATACTTATTTAAATGTTAGGACAGTAAAGTAAGTGGGGAAAACTGTAAGAAAGGTAAGCACTGATTTACTTTGACTTTACTATGACCATATGTTCATATCTCATATAACAAATATTGCAGACAACATAATAAATATTTATTATCTCTCTGTTGTGTCTTGTGTTGAGAGGCTAACATACACTGGAATCATAATTTCCCTCCAAAATTATTGGTCATGGTAAATGGATTGCATTTCATATATTACTTTTCTAGTGTTACCGACCACTAAAAGTGTTTTACTACACAAGCCAGCATTCACCTATTGACACACACATTCATACCCTGGTGGCAGAGACTACCATGCAAGGTGCCAGCTGCTCATCAGAAGCGATTGTCATTCACATGCACACTCATACACCAATGGCACAGCCATCAGGAGAAATTTCGGGTTCAGTGTCGTACCCACGGACACTTCAACTTGCAGACTGTAGAAGCCAGGGATTGAACCACTGACCTTCATATTAGTGCCACAGCTGCCCCATTGTAGAAAAACTGATAAAGTTTACCTCCAGGTTTAAAGGAAATTATGTTTTTTTCTTAGTCCTGAGCTGGCTTTGTCACATGACCACATGATGATTGTAAATGTATGAACTGATTGACTTGATTTGATTATGCTGAATGTTGTCACTGTTGTCTGCTCATGTCTCCTTCTGTCTGCAGGTGTCTCTGACTATGTGGACTGTTAGATTAGTGTTACATCAGAGGTTTCTGACACCACTGTCACTTTGCCCTTCAGCAATGCACTCAGCACATACAGTGCATTTTAAATTCCCAGTGAGGTGATGACCTGCTTGGGCAGTCTACTGAAATAAGCCAAAATCAGGTCACATATCTTCTTCTTGCATCATATGTGTTGTCATAAAGGAGGTCATAAATAAGGCACCCCTTCTTAAATATTGGTTATTGTGATTTTTTATTTAGCTATTTATTTTTTGTTGTTTTGTTTTTCAAGGAATTAATGTATTATTTTATTTTACACTTTGGCTTCATGGTATTGCTTAGTTATAGATATGTATTGTGCTCCAGTTTCTGCACACTGGCATAGTACATTGTTAGAGAGAGAAGTCAACTAAGTGTCATTATCAACACTTGCCACAAGGGAACTGCACTGTTTAATGAGATCTTCTATCAGGAGTATGTAAACAGATTCCCCACATTATAGTGCAGTGCTGTAACGTGATACTGGACAGAAGCATGTTAACAGCAGTGTGTTATTGTGCTTGTGTGTGTTTGCAGGTAAGCAGTCAGTCACTAAACATGTTTTGGCTTAAGCTGAGTTGCTGTTGACAGCCATGTTCACCTAGCAGCTAAGATAACTTTTGCCAGTGGCACCGGGACCTTGTGGCTATACACGTGAGCAGTCTGTGTACTTACTGCTTTGTAACATATTTGTAAAATGTGTAGCTCTGAAAAACAGGAGTAACAATAATATTTTGCATAATAATATTGTTTTGTATTTTAGATAAATAGATAAATAGGAATAAGTATGTAGATAGAATCCACACACTGTTGTGCAGTGCTGTGACATGATGCAGGACAGATGTTAACAACGGTGTGCTATCCTGCTTGCGATCCTGCTGGGTCAAACAAACACAGGACTTTCAGACAGGAGGTCACTGTTTGTGTCCTGTGTGAAACCAAAATTCAATGTTGACTTATTTTGACATAGATAACATGCTTAAGTTAAGTCATGTATGTAAAAATAATGTATTTATTTTAATTCAAAGCATTATATTTTTCTAAACCTAACAAAGTAGTTATGGTATATAAACCTAAGCCAACTCCAAGTTTTTTCAAAATGTTAAGCATGTGACTATGAAGGTCTGGTACGACAAAGATCTGGTTTGACCTCAACTAAGCAAACTGTGACTGTTTCACAACATGACAACCAAGGTCTGGTATGCCTGTCTCTGGTACCTTCCAATGGTCATATATGTCATTTCTGGAAGGATGATATATGTAATTTTAGGAGTTACTGGCAATCATCTTATTCAGTCATTTAGGTATGAGGACATGTTGAATTTTTCTTGTTTGAAGTTAGCAGTCTTCTCCCAGCAGACAGACGAGATGCAGTATTTCTGTACTGGAAGCACATTTTCACCTAGGTTTTCAATGGAGTAGTATCTTTGCTTGCTGTCCACTCGGACGGTCTCGGCATAGGGACTTCCAACTCCGTAGCCAATGATGTAACCTCGAACTAGGACGATTGGGCTGAGGGGTGGCGTCCATGACATGATGATGCTATTGGGCAGTGGCCTGACGTGCAGAGAGCTGGGCTGGTCGGGCACCTGACTTTCTGTAAAAACACAAACAATGGAATTTCACACCAAAGGAGAAGACAGCAGGAGGTAGTGGACCTCAAACCTCAGTATTTCTACAGCCCTGGCTACAGACCTCGGCCTCCACCACCAGCAGTTTTAAAGCTAAGCCTGTTAGCAGCATCTGTGGTAGATACTTAAAGCACTTGTGCTAACAGATGCTAACCCTGTTAGCTGTGTATTAAGCCCTAACAAGGCATGACACTGTTTTTTTTCCTCGCATCAGATTAGATCAGATTAATGTGCTCGTAGTCCTCCGGGGGAGACACCTCAT
The DNA here is from genome assembly GCA_037975065.1 of Chaetodon trifasciatus. Lineage (NCBI taxonomy): Eukaryota > Metazoa > Chordata > Actinopteri > Chaetodontiformes > Chaetodontidae > Chaetodon > Chaetodon trifasciatus. Next base: position 1,195,743 of record JBBMOE010000065.1, on the reverse strand, counting down.
ATAATTTATTAAGTGATAATCCATCTCCCTCTGTCCCAGCTTGGAAACACAGTTAGCATGGATTTTTTTTTTTTTTTTTTTTTTATTTCAGCAGCTTCCTGTTCACTGGGACATCCTCCTCCTGAACTTTAGCCTGAGGTCATCTTTTCTAATAATTCTTCATGTGACCAAACCCAAGAGCTGCCAGCCAGTTAATTGGTTGTTCTATTTATTTATATATTTATTTATTTATTTATTCTCTATCCATTCATTTCTTTCACACTCTTTCATTTTTACTTTCTCCAGTGAAAAGCACATCTTCCTCAGGTAATCATTTCCAGGTGTTTATTTCTTTCTAACTTTTGCAAAACTGTCTTCCTTTTAATTACATTTCATGAAATTTATAACAGTCAAGTCACAGGACCTTCAATTTTGGGGCAAATGATGGAGGTGCTTCAGCTATATGTATATATATTTTTTTTTCTCATTTTTTGAACAGTAGCCTGGTGAGACTGTGTTCATTAAACACCAGACAACTGAACTGTCTGATGTTTAAAAAATGAAGAGCTAGCTTTTCTGTTATTTGAAATGAAAACTAAAAAAATTTGTCTTGAGGATGGCGTCTTTATATTGTGCTTTATGACTACAGCAACAATTTCCAGGGATTTGTCATATGTTAAATAGCCTACACACCAAATAGTTTGGTGGCACAGCTTCTGTGGTCGTCATTTATATTATAAGCAAAAGAAACAAAAGAAGAAAGAGTTTCTTTTCCACTTGAAAGCAAAAACAAAGGTGGGAAAGCCTTATGGGTTATAGACAGTCATCAGAAAGTCATCTATCTATTGTACTCTGTTTTATTACATATTGATATGGTGCTAAAAAAGAAAAAAAAAGTAAATTTCATGTAAATGCATTTATTCAGTTTTATGCTCTGACAGTATCTTGTCCAAAATCTTTCCTTTCCTTTCTTTTCTTTTCCTTTTCTTTTCTCTTGTCCACATCAGCCTCAATTTTTCCAACCTCCCATCTCCCATCCCTTGAGTCAAATAATCCATCTCAGCCCTTAACTAGTTAAATATTTATGTGTGTGTTGGGACAGTGGAGGTATTTAAATGCTGTTGAACAGATCACTGCGATAATACGCATGCACAAACAGATGCACACACACACATGCACATGCAAACTCTCTCTCTCTCTCTCTCACTCTCTCTCTCTCTCTCAATTTCTTTCTGTTCTTACCATCCAGGTCGTTCTCTGGTGTCTCAGTGGTGTACCAGTCACTGGCTGGGCCTGTACCATTCGCTGTCATGGCTGCTACCTGGAAACTGTACTGACTGCCCTTCTCCAGACCTGACAGAGCATGAGAGAGATTTTGATTTTTAACCAACATTTATTTATCTTTATGTTTACTGCATAAAGCCATTATAAATGACACGAAACAAACATTCACAGAGGTTTTCCCTCTGTTTATAGAGCAGACCCATAACCCCATATCATCTGAAAACTGTCCAGGTCCTGAGCAGCTCTGTGAAAACTGAATTCTACCAACAGTATGGACTTCAGCATTTTCACAAAAACAGGAACCAAATCAACATTCAGTGCTTCCTCCACCTTCCTCCTCTGGTTTACATTCACCACCATCTTTGCCTGTCCTAAAACACTGTTCAGTAACTGACATTTGTTCTTCTGCAGGCAAGTGTACTTAACACCCCAAATGAAAACCTGCTACGTAAAAACGTCTATGTCCAGTCAGCTTCATCACCTGGAGTGGAAACTCATGCAGTGTGAAAGTGTGGGTCCACCCCCGCTAGGACTGTTTAAATGTCCTCCAAACAATACAGGTTCCATTTCGTCCATATAGAGATTGGCCACTATAGGAGAGACTGATGACCTGTGCCATGCCTCTGTCTGTAGAAACCCTGGTTGATCTGGAAAAAGATAGTTGTCAGGCAGAGGTCTAGCAGGGCACATATGACACTTCTAGAACCACAAACAAGTCCAGTTGCCTTTTGAAAGCACTTTGAAGTACCATGAGCTGGATGAATCTTCACAGACGTATTGCTAAGCACTTTGGGATGAACACCCTTCGACTGGTATGGGAGTAAGAAAGGACAACCAGAAAACTTGCGAACTACAGGAACCATCTGCATTTCAATTTGAGATGCTGACAACACAGCTCGCAACAGCTTACACCTGGGTTCCACTGTGAAAGGACACTGTATAAATGGTATAGATAGTATTCTCCAAAAGGCTGAGTAGCAACTGCTCAGTAAGAGAATGAGACAGATTCACTTCACCATCGACACACTTACAGTTGAAATCAACCAGATGCTCGAGAGATCTACAGATGTATCAAGTGAAATCCAGAAGGATGTTTCCAAGTTTTTGTATAAGGCACAGACATCACAGCACAACAAGGGCAACGAATGACAGACACGCAAATTTGAAACATTACAGCCACGACATAGCAATTTCCACACAACAAGAACTAACCTGGAGAAGAAAGGATGACAACACAACACAGCCGGAAATTCCTGAGAAGTGGGTAAAGAACTTGTCTGACAGACTGCTCACCCAACCAGAGAGGGATGTCTTAGCCAAGGGACTGAATTTTGCAGTCACACCTGAACAGACAGGAACAACAAGTTGGCAGGCACACAGGTGGAACAACTCAGGTTCGAAGTATCAGCCGCCCTGTTCAGTGCCAAAGCACCACCTAGCTCCTTTGGTTGGCAACACTCCACACCACATCAGAAACTCTCAGGATTTTGCCAACAAAGTGGCAAATTTAAAACTGGACTCGGAGGAAACCATGGTATCTTATGATGTCACCTCACTCTTCACATGCATCCCCACCCTGGAAATTGTGAAGACTGTAAGGAAACAACTGCTACAGGACAGCACTCTCTCCAACAGAACCAAGCTCACCTCTAATCACTTATGTGCCCTGCTAGACCTCTGCCTGACATCCACCTATTTCCAGTACAACCAGGGTTTCTACACACAGAGGCTGTGCCATGCGGTCATCAGTTTCTCCTATAGTACCCAATCTCTGTATGGAGGAAGTAAAGAGCAAAGCCCTGATCTCTTTCACAGGAACTCCCCCCAGCCATTGGTTTAGGTACGTGGATGACACTTGGGTCAAAATTAGAACACAGGAAGTGGAAGCTTTCACGGATCACATCAATACAGTGGACAGCAACATCAAGTTCACTCAGGAGGATGTCAAAGTAGACAGCCTGGCCTTTTTGGATTCTGCAGTGCACACTGAAGAGGGCAGGAGTCTCAACATTGAAGTATACACAAAACCCATGCACACCGATCAATATTCGCCCTTTGATTGTCAACACCCTCTGGAGCACAAGGTGGGGGCTATCAGAACCCTACAACATAGAGCTCAGAACGTGCCCACAAGGACAGAAGACAGGGATAAGGAGCAGAAACACACGAGGGATGCACTCAGAACGTGTGGCTCACCAAACTTGGCTTTCATCAAGAGCTCAAAAAGACACAGAACAGAAAGGACAATAAATGGAACAACATTGTCATCCCTTACATTGCAGGAGCATCTGGAAAACTCAAGACTGATGGTTTGAAAGAGCAGTCAAAGAAGTCATCCATGTCAAATTGGAAAGACCACTGAACAGAGGAGGGGGTCTAAGACACCCCTTATCAGCCACCTACAAAGCAGTCCTGAGATCTCTTCCCAGGCAGCTGCAACATGGCAACAGCCATTCACACCAGAACTCACGTGACTGCAATGAGACACATGGTGGGTTTGCGGGTCAATGACCCACCCATGCTCACAAACCAACACTGATTGTGCCAGCCACACCTTGACTCATGTGACTCTAATGACTTGCATGATGCTGGGCGGAGCTATGAGCCTGCAAGAAGACAAATGCTTGAGACTCCCCACCAGTCAGTTAGAATTGAAGAAGCCTGCCTTTAGAAGCACTTAGAAGAGAGAAAAGATGGAAAACTCACTCACGCTGAAGCACACACTGCAACTCCATACTCAGCTAATTCCATCATCCACTCACAGAGAGAGAGAGAGAGAGAGAGAGAGAGAGAGCAATAGATACAGAGAGAGAACATGTCATTATAACTGACAATTGCTACCTTAATCATTATGTTATATGGGAAGCACACAGTTGTCTGTGCTGCTGTACAGTACATGTTCCTATGGTACTGTTGGTTTGATGGTTCCATGATGTCTTGACTAGTGACTTGCTGGTCTTGACTTAGAACTTAACTTAAAACATGCTGGTTGCTTTTGACCTGTAAAACGGTAACTTGGTTCTACTTCATTGAATTTACAGTGGGTTGAAATAGTTCACTAACCTGCAGCTCCTTTTATTTCATCATTGCATTCAGAGTGCTTATTTAGCTTGACTAGCTTCAGGAAACATAATCTGAAGATGACATGGTCATTAATCTCCAGCAAAGATCTCTCTCTCACCTGGAAAAGGCTGGGAGTACTGTGACAATCATGTTTTTTGATTTCTCCGGTGCTTTCAATCCCATACAGACCAGGCTTCTGAGCACCAGTCAGAGTGCACACGGTTGGACCACTAACTCACATCATGTTCTACATCACCAATGGACCACAGTATGTAAGAATACAGGACTGTTAGTCCAACATGGTTGTCTCCAGCATGGGGGCTCTGCAGGGAACCATCCTAGCACCCTTCCTCTTCACCCTCTCCACTGCAGACGTCACGCACAAATCAGCTTACTGTCACCTGAAAAAGTTCTCTGATGACACATTTATCAGTCTTATTGCAGATGGGGACAACAGGGAGTACAGAGAAGTGACCCAGGAGTTTGGGGATTGGTGCCAGTGGAAATCAATTCAGGGAAATTCTGAAGAGCTGGTGGTAGACTTCTGTCTTCAATCTGCTCCTACATCAGTGATCATCCAGGGAATGGACATTGATATAGTGGAATCCTACCTGGGTGTTCATGTGAATAATAAACTGGATTGGACTTAAAATACAAATGCAGTATAGAAGAAAGGCTAGAGCAGAATCAAACTGCTGAGGAGACTTAGGTCTGTTGGAGTGCAAGGGGCACTCCTGAGGACCTTTTATTACTCTGATAGCCCCAGCCACCTTCTATGCTGTTTCTTCCTGCTGCTGTCAGACTTTACAATCAAAACTCCCCACAGTAATCCACACACACAGAAACTGCCAAATTCACTCATGTGCAATATCAATGTATACTAAACTGTGCAATATTAATATTTCCTATGCCCAATAATGTGAATTCAACTGTTTCCTGTCTTACTTATTCTATTGTCTACTCATTTCCGGCTGGTTTTACTGATGATTCTTACTGTTACACTATCCCCTTTGCTGCTGTAGCAGAATTTTCTTGCTCTGTGATTAATAAAGGATAATCTTATTTTATCTTGAACTTGCTGCTTGGATGGCTTAATGTATTGTGCTTTTAATGAATCTGCAATGTTGTTTTCAATTTTATGAAATTCAGTTTCTTATTCTTAGACAGTAAAAAGGAGTGATTATTGCTGACAGCTGGGCTTGCACAGAGCAGATCAGATTCAACACATCCACAAACACCTGCCACTGGGGAATGTAATCTTGTGTAGACAAACAGATGAAGATAACCATCAGTTGAAAGTAATGAAAAAGAAGATCAGTTTCATTCAAATCCTTAACACCTAAAATTGAAATAATAGCCAATGGCACCACACACACGCACACACATAGTCTAAGGATTTGAATCTTCTCTTCTCTCTATTTGAACCTTCATTAAATAATCAGAATAAATACACTATTTGCTCATGTTGAAGTAAGATTTGATACAAACTACAGTGTCCAGCTGTTTTAAGAAATTACTGACTTTAAATATTTAATGCATATTACCTGAACTATGAAATTCTAACAAAATATAATAAGAATAAATAAACCTGCAGAGCCTCACCTGTGAACAGGTACCAGAAGTTGTTGGGTTCGATTGCCTCTTGGTCTCCACGGCGACCGGTCTTCCTGTATTTGATCTTATAGGCAGTGATGATGCCATTCTGGGTGCTGTGTGGAGGAGGCTGCCATGACACCTTGATGCTCTGAAATGAAAAAAAATGAAATTACAACAACTAATAGACAAGCTACGAAATATCCTCTTTCTGAGGGTCTGGATGGATTATGAGACAAAGGGCTCCTGGGCACACTCAAAAAAAGGCCCCCCTGATAAATACTGTAGGACCCCCCACACCAAGAGAGACACAAAATGTGGCCAAATCTACCCGGCATACTGAAAAATTATGCAAAAGAAGTACCCAGTGCAAAATGGTTCTGATCAAGCATCCGCTTATGACAAGCTGTGAGTGAGAGTGAGTTAGCTAGAGCTGTTGGGTACTGCGTTCTAATGTCTAGTGTCTTGGTGTTTACTTAAGTTCTAATGTGAAAGCATCTTTTTTATTTCTCAGTCCTCATCAATTTGACTGATATGTTTTGGACTAAGAAAAACAAACCAATGCTGATACTGTAGTACTATATTTACAATGAAACCATGCTACCCAGGGTAGGAATAACAATCAGTTTAGCTTTTTTTTTTTTTTTTTTTTAAAGTGGATAAAAATATAGGCACAAATGCACATGATGAGGATAATTTCAAACACCTGTTATTACCACGCATCACAAAGATATGACATTCAAGTGTGTCTCTATTTTCCTCACAGTGAGCAGTAAGTGTGAATCTGACCAGCAATCAGCAGTGGGGCCCATCTAGTTTCTGTTGTGTTTCTGTTTTGTTCAGATGAGTGTGTGTGTGTGTGTGTGTGTGTGTGTGGGGGTGGTGGTGGGGGGGGGGGGGTTGGGTGTGTGTTGTATGAATTTTAATTGCTTTATTTGCATGTTAACAACCCACCTCTGACACACACACACACACACACACACACACACACACACACACACACACACACACAGATTCACACAACAGATGTTTACTTAGCCCCTGGTGTGCTCCACTCTGTGAGGCACCTGCTATCAACCATTTTGCTGACCTGGTACGTGTGTGTATCTGTGTGTGTGTGTATGTATGTATGTATGTATGTATGTATGTATGTATGTGTGATAGGTGTGTTCAACATTTAAAAATGAATATTAATGAATTAGAAAGTTAAAAAAGAAATGCTTTCTCTCTGTGTGTGTTGTAGCTACCTCTCTCTACCTCTTTCTCTTTTTTGTCTCATCACATATTAGTAAAACAATAAAATGGAATGGGATAATTTGTTAATCCCTTTTGACACACACTCAATTGCTAACAGTACACAGACAACAACTTAATTGATACTTGTAAATATCTGCTTATTCTGAGTTTGATGCCAGTCACACCTTCCAAAATAGTTGGGACAGGAGCAATTAAAAACAGAAAGTTGTGAAATGCTCCAAAAACACCTGTTTGGAAAATTCCACAGGTACACAGGGTCATTGGTAACAGGTCATAGTATCATGATTGGGAATGAAGGGGGCATTCTTGAAAGGCCCCATCCCAAGCAAGGATGGGGTGAGATTTACCACTTAGGGCCACGGGGCAATCGTGCCGAGCACTGGTCACTGCAGCTATGAAATAGGGCTTGGGGCGAAATAGCTGAAAAAAAAAAAAAAAAAAAAAAATAGCTGTAGGGGCAATAGGGCTCGGGGCGAAGCTATTGTTATACTCAGCTATTGTTATACTGCATGTTTTTTCTTTTTATTAGGGCCACGGGGCAATCGCACTGAGCCCTGTGCCCCTACAGCTATGAAATAGCAATAGGGTTCGGGGCGAAGCCGTAGGCCATAGGAACTTGTTGGTGCATACAGTTTTTCGCGACATAAGTCGCGTAAATTTCCCATGAGGAATGAATGGGAGTAGGTCAAAAAAACTAACACTTTTTGTACTGCCTACTACTGTCTACTGCTCCTGCATACTTTCACCTAGAGACTCCATTTAAACTTTAAACTGTAGACACAAGTCTTGTGTATTGATGTGTTATTCCATGTTTTGATAGGTCATATAGTTTTTGATCAATCACTGTTCAATGACCATGATCGTTTTTGGAGAAATTTTGAGATTATAATGGGTGTGTATTGCACGGAATGTTCGTGTCAGAGTGGGTGATGTCATCGGTCAGAGTGGGAGAGAGCCTAAAAAAACTCCAGATTTTTTCTCTTTCCACACTCCTCCCAGCCACAATTTACACTCTACACGCATTATTTTTTTTTTCCAAATTTGTAGACAAATTTGTTCTGTCTCTCACAATGTGCTCAAAAAATCAGAGAAACGTACAGAATGTGAATTAGCAGCCTCTAAATGCGGCCACGTCTGTCTCTGCTCCTCATTGACTCCAATACAAAGATTTTCTGAGAGAAGCAGAACGGACCCCTGTTTTAAAATCACAAGTGTCTCCAAAATATTTTCTTTAGATCACCGAAATCACACCAAATCGTTCAGGAAGTCCTGACAGCGACGACGGTCTGTGTTTTTTTGGGTTTCAGGTTTGACTTTTGATATCTGGTTGTTGTGCTAATATGCTAATGATTAGCATGCTAATGCTAAAATGATTCTTAAATGCATTCTAATGGTGTTTGAGATCTTTTTAATGTGTCATTTGACATGCTAATGTTAGCTTAGCGTTAGCTTCATCCCTTACGTGGAGATTTCTAAGCCTGCTGTTTTCAGCAATGCATTTCAGTATGCAGCAATCTTGTGATTCTACTGAACTGGAATCAGTAGAATTTCCCCCCATCATGTGTGCATCCCTCCATCAGGTATGGCATAAGTCACTGGGCCAATGAGCAGTTTAAATATTCAGCCAGTGTTACTATGACCATGGCCACAGAGGAATTCATTAACATTTATCTGCACCTGTTCCCTCTGCTGCTCCTCATCCTACTAATTGATTACAGCAGAACTGATTACTGAGAAGGAGGGGGAGAGTAAAAGAGAAGAAGGATGGAGGGAGAGAAAAAAGAAGGGGACAAATTGAAAAAAAATTGTTTATAGGCCAAATTCCTCCATACTCTCTCTTTCTGTCAGTCTTTCTCTTTCTGGTCGGGTGTTGCACTTCATTAACTAATTAGACACTGGAAACAATATAGAAGTTAAATTCATGTTGGAACAACTCCCACAGAGACACAAAGAGGCAAACCATCCATGAAGGAGGACACCACCACAAGACTGTCTCTACAGGGAAATGCTTCTCCTCAGCTACAACAAAAATTGACTGCTGCTGCTCCTACTGTTATTAGCCCACTGTTGCTGCTACTTCTGTTATTACTGCTGCTGTTGCTACTGTTATTACTACTACTGCAATTACTGTTATTACTGCTACTGTTTCCACTGTTATTATTGCTGCTGCTATTACTTTTTTCAATACTATTGCTCCTACTGATATTACAGCTTCTATTACTGTTATCACTAGTGCTGCTCCAACTGTTACTACCACAACTCCTCTTATTACTGCTGTTGCTACTACTGTTATTAATACTGCTGCTCCCACTGATATTACTGATGCTACTACTGCCGTCACTACTGCTGCTCCTACTGCTATCACTGCTGCTGCTGCTGTTGCTGCGGTTATCCGACTATTGTTTGTGCTGTTCCTCATACTATTGTTACTGCTTCTGCTACTTCTATTCTAACCACTGCTGCTACCGGTATTACTGCTGCCGCTACTGTTATTACTGCTGCTGCTATTATTGTTATTAACTAATGCTATGACTTCTATTACTGCAGATGCTACTTCAGTCATTGCTTTTGCTATTCCTCTCATGGCTGCTATGTCACTCCTTTTGTTAAAGATACAAATATGACTGCTCCTGCAGCTACAGCTACTATGGGTGCTTCTACTACAACAACTGCTGCAAAAACTAGTGCTATTGATACTGCTGCAATATCTTTACATCCATAAATAATGAATGTAAAATCCAATCTTTCTTTTGCCTGAAATAAAATATACTGGAATTATCAAGTTCAAAGTATTAGTGTAATCCATTCACCCCCCCATCCTTCAGATGTCAGCTTCTGTTACTGGTTGACATCATACCGACATACTATATTATTGGTTGAGGCTCACTCTCCAGCTGCTACTAACAAAACAGCTGAACCACAGTCTGCTGTGTTCATTAATTTGTTAATTTTCATCTCCTTCACAAAGCTCTCTGAACCAAAGGGGCTCCATGGATCAGTAACATCGGTTTCAGGTGCACTTTCCTTCCTTGTGTAAATTAGGGGTGAAGTGGCCTCAGACTGTACTGTAACATTGACTCATTTCTTTGTTTTTTCTGTCTGAGTGGAGCAGAAAATGTCGGGAGCAGAAATTCCACCTCAAGCTCCTTTGTATTCAAATGTAGTTGACACTGCAAAGCAGCAGGGCAAGTGAAGTTGTGGCCTCGTTCACAGCCTTCAGACAAGCAGAAAGCCTCTGCCTTTTTTAATTTTCCCTAAGAGGACAGGAGGAAAATGCAGAGAGGTCTGCAGAAAGCTGAGGGATATAACACTGAAAATAACAAGCAGTGATAATAATCAAAGTGATATGGATAATCACAAGAAGCACAGATGTCTGAGGGAAATGTAATGAACAAAGACAACAAGACTGATAACATTACTTACTACTGATAATGATCAAATATTAAATCTCAACTACTACCACTGCCACTGCTGTTCATGCTGTTACTGCAAAGGAATGTTCTATAGATGGTTATGTTATTTGGTATAGTAAATAAAGAATAAGCTTATTAGTACAAATCTTGGTTTGGTCAACACACCAAACTTATATCTTCTTCTCGTCTCAGTGAAGTGAAGTGAATGAGTCCTGATAACGTTGAATATTTAGCTGTAATTCATTATCAGACGTGAAAGTTCTGCTAAGGCAGGAAATGAAGGAAAACCCCAACTTTCAGACTTCAGTTCATGCTTAGCCTATTTCAAACAAAACTTTGTGTGACCTTAATTGTTGGTGTGTGCTATTTTAAATTACTTTAACAGTGCGTGTAAAGTGCAGAGTGTTACAAGAGGGTCCAAAGAAGTAAACTTAGAGTAAAGCAACAGAAGTGAAAATTCAAAGCTGAACAAAGAGACAAAAATGAGAGTATAACTGTTTTTACAGTGTATATATTTCTGACAATGAGACTATGGTAGATTCTGGAAGAGCCTGCTATATAAGAGACAATACCTTGCAATACTGTATATTCCATTAGGCCAGGTGCGAAGAACCTCCCGCCTGTGGGCCGTATACAGCCCACAAGACTGTTTGATCCAGCCCGCAAGGCAATTCATGAATACAGAAGAAGCAATAATTTGTTTTACAGCGATAAAATAGTGGACTAACATGTTTTTCTGTGTTGTCCTGTATGCAATACACGTAAAAGGTTGATTTGCAAGAACAAATGTGCTTGGATAAAGTTAATGCTCTTTGTGTTTGTTTGCCCAACAAGCAGCTTTTACAAGACAACACCCTGACAGAAGCAATGTTATGTAGGCAAGTGTTGTGTTGAGTGATTTAATAGCTAAGAAAATGAAACCTCATTCAGAAGGAGAATTTTTTAAGGTGTGCCACCAGAGAAATTAAAATTGATCCAAACTGTCAGTTTGTCTCACAGAATTCATGGAGATGACCTGTTGTGGAAACTCAGTGATAGCATGTGGATGTGTGATTTGGCCTTCAAGGTAGACATTATTACCTACGCAGCTCCTGCTTTCTATGATGAAATCATTTGAGGCAAAGTTAAAGCTGTGGCAAGTGCACTAGGAAGAGGTTAACACTGTGCATTTTCATACCCTGCAAAAATAAGAGCCAGGTATGATATCTGAATTTGATGGTGAGTGTGCAAATCTTACTAAGGCACTTGGTGAGACTGCCTTAAGGGGGCAGTTTCAGTTCAAGTTTCAGGGCATAATATGAGAAGTATACTGAAGGAACTGAACATATTTGCTCAGCCATTTAGTGTGGAACCAATTCATGTGTCAGACAACCTACAACATGACATCACTGAGCTGCAAAGCAACAACATTTTCAAAACTGACTCTTGCAAAAACTCAATTCCGCTCAAGAGTGACTGACCCAAACCTGGAAATCCAGCTGTGAGTAGCATCATCATCTGTACAATCTGACATCAAACACCTTGCTAAAAAGAAGCAGTTGCATGTATCACAGAGGTTAGTGTGATGTGGTTTTGATAATTCAATGTGGTTTGGGGCACTGCCATGGGGGGCCCAGAGGAGGGCATGACTATCCAGATACAATTGCTGCCCCCCAAGCAAGCACACCTGCCCCCACCCCAACCCCTTTGCATATGCATAATAACGTTCTCAGGTGCTGCTCGATCATCAGTTATCCCACCACCACCACCACCACCACCAAGGTAGAGCAGCTGGAATAAGCCAGTCACAGGAGCAAACATGATAAAATTACTTGTTTTTTTGATGAGTTGATGCATACATCAAGACACCTCTACATAGAAAATAATGAATGTGGGTATTTGGATGAGTCATGTGCCACTAGTGTATGTTGCCCATGAAGTGTAAACACCATTCTGACACTTCATGAAAATGGAACTCAATGTAGGGGTAATGATTCAAACTCAAAATGTGTGAAAAGGTTCTGACAAGGATGTGGTCACCGTGTTTCTACTCGCTATATCAGGTCCTCTGGCAAATGTGCTGAACCTGTTTTGGAATCTCATGGATCTGTTACTCAAACTGGACTTCCTGGATATGATCTGGATTTCACCAATACGCAAACCTGAAGCTGCTACTACTTCTATCCTGTTCTGCGTACAGCAGGAGAATTTTAGAAACTCCCGTGTTGCTGATGCAGGGCAGACAACTGCACTTGTGTATTTCAGTAGTTAGTATTAAGTACAGTTAGTATTAATGTATTTCCAGCTGTACTTTCAGTCTTTGTACTGCTGATAAGTTTGTCTGATCAATGGATGAAATGGCTTTGAAGAAAAACAAAATGTAAAACTGAAACTGGAATTAATCCAGTGGGATTGTCTTTTGTTTCTGTGTGCTGATCTGCAGTGTGAGAGCTGCATACTGAACACCTCATCCACCCTGTGACCTCCACACACACACACACACACACACACACACACACACACACACACACACACACACACACACACACACACACACAGGGCCATGATAGTAAGCACTCCCTGAATTCATTCTGTGATTGTTTGTTCATGTCCTCCGGGTGAGAGCTGCAACCATAGTGACTCTGTGTGTGTGTGTGTGTGTGTGTGTGTGTGTGTGTGTGTGTGTGTGTGCTAATGCCCTCTGGGTAAAAGGAGCAATCACATGGAGGGCAGACTGTCTCTATAACAAGCACCACCATAATGCACCATGGACTGTCTAGTGCGTTTGTGTGCATCTATGTGTGTGTGTGTGCGTGTGTGTGTGTGTGTGTGTGTGTGTGTATGAGTGTGCATGTGCATATTCAGCAAATAAACAGCTGTCGTTTTTTAGAACAATAAAAAGAGTCATTGAGGTGTTCTCTATGTATACAGAATGTGTAAAAGATGGTTTCTGGGCAGTAAAGCCACAGTCTACGATCCAATTCAATTAAAAAGCCCAAAACTGAAATTCAAAAATCATGGAAGCTACTGTCACTCTCATATTGATCAATAGGTCTTTAATATATGGATTGATAGTAGATGACAAACAAATCAGTTATTCATTTACTTATTAAGTTTAATTGTGAGTTTGTTCACATTAGTAATATCTGTAAAGAGAGCAGCAAAACAGTATGATATTTAAATTGTGGTCAGATGACAACAACATACTGCATTCTTTTACACAGCTGTAGTTCAGTTGGTACAGTTGAAGGAGAAGTAACAATAATTTTCATTATTGATTCATCTGATTAGTTTTTTTTAGTGCTGTCAAAAATATTGCGTTATTAACGCGTTAATGCAAATCAATTTTAACTGCGTTATTTTTTTTATCGCGAGATTAACGCTCTTTGTGACCTAGTGAACTTGTTTATTTTTTTATAAGCTGTGGCCACTGCTAGTAACGTTAGGAAAACTACAGGATCCGATTGTAAACCAGAAACAAAACAATAGGCATGTCCCACGTGTGTCTTGCCTGCTCGCTAGCCGTAAAAAAGTAGACTACCAGTTTGTGTGGATGTCAAGCGCGAAACGCCGAAATGGATGCAAACAAGACTCTGAATTGAAGGTTTAGTTTCAAAAAGTTGCCAGATGGGTCGACTGACAAGACCAAAGTTATCTGTGTGTATTGCTGGTGTGAACTGAGTTATCACCGTAGCACATCCAGTCTGAAATACCACTTGATGGCCAAACACACGGCTAATGCGAATTCTCCACCGCCTCCGTGTCAAAACCAGGCGACAATGGATGGCTTTCGACAGAGGCATATGGATACTGCAAGTAAGAACAAGCTTACTGCAGCCATAGCCAAGTAATGTTCATTCTTTGTGGAGAGAAATAAGAGGCTGGGTTGATAAGCCTCTGGTGAATAAACAGAAGAGCATTATAGTCTGACTGCTTGTATGTTAAAAGGAAACTTAAGAAAGGAAAGTTTAAGCCGTGGTTTAACTGCACTATAGGCTGAGTCCTAGTTTACAATGATGTGCACTTTGTAACTTTATTTTGTATCACCCTGTTTTGATCCCTTAGAAAGGGTTGTTGTTGTCATCTGTTTATTGACAGTGTTAAATTGTGTGAGATTTTGCTTCAAATGCGAATGACTGCTCAAAGTGAGAATGTTAGTGTGAAATATAACACTACACATTGTTGTTTTCAATAAAAAAAAAAACATTTGCACAAAGCAAGCCTATCCACTTTTCTATGTTGATAAGTGTATTAAAATGATAATTAATGGGACATTTAGAATAGATAAAAATGTGCGATTAATTTGCGATTAATCGCAAGTTAACTCTGACATTCATGAGATTAATTGCGATTAAATATTTCAATTGATTGACAGCACTAGTTTTTTTTTTTTTTTTTTTGATAAATTGATAAATGAAAAATGTCAGGAAATTTAAAAAATGGCCATCACAAGTTTACAGAGCCATGGGGACATTTTTATGTAAAAAGGCTTGTCAAAGGAGGGACATGACATCTGGACTCAAACTTGTGACTTCCTGGTCACAGGGCCCTCCCTACTCCAATGAAATTTTTGCTGTTTACTGCTCTGTCTAATTGAGAGATGTGCTCCTGATGAAGTGGGCGGACGTTCAGGTGAAGTTGGAGTGATTTTTAATTCAGAGGAGAAGACAGTTCAAGGGTGAAACAGAACTGATGAACAACAACAAACTGATGATTATGTTTCTGTTTTTGTGTCTGAGGGTGTAATCATCCCGTTATTACGACGCCACACAAATCATCAGAGCAAGGGAATCTGAGATGATAAACAGTAATTATCTGCTGTTCAGTGACATCATCACAGGTGTGTAACACAGATAGATGAGATATGTAGAGAACAGCTGCTATTTCAAGTTGTAAGAATTATGTAACGAATGAACAAAAGATGAATGGATGATATCACAAGTGTGTGCAGATCTGAAGTGAAGTGACTGACCAAATTAATGAATGAATAACTGACTGAATGAATGAGTGAATGAATGAGATAAGCAACTGACGGACTAGCTAAATGAATGAAGAAAAGAATAATTAAATGATTAAATTAGTGAATGACTAAATTGATTGATAAGTGGCTGACTGAATGAAGGAATATGTGACTGACTGTCCCGATAAGGTTTCTCTGGAGCTTTTTACTGAAGGAGAAAATGTGAATATTTCTGCTCTTGTCAAGTTTCTGCTGTCAAACCAACTTTTCAGACAAACTGACATTTTCTCAACTTTCCTCCAGTCAATGGAGAATTACTGTCAGTGTGTGTGTTGTTGAATGCTTGGTTGAGCCAGAGTTTACAGTATGTCACTTTGTGGGCGTTATACCCAGAAATCCCCAGAGAATCCAGCCAGGGTCACTGTCTCCATGGCTGTCAGAGTCAGGATCAAGAGTGGATTCTGGGAACATTCAGCATACTATAAATTATTGCTGTCAGTTGATTAAAATATTTAATCGCGATTCATTTCATGAATGTCATAGTTAACTCACGATTAATCGCAAATTAATTTTTATCTATTCTAAATGTTCCTTGAATTGTCATTTTAATACTCTTATCAACATGGAAACGTGGATAGGCTTGCTTTGTGCAAATGTTTTTAATTGAAAACAACAACGTGTAGTGTTATATTTCACACTAACATTCTCACTTTGAGCAGTCATTCAATTTGAAGCAAAATCTCACAAAAAAAAAAATAAATAAATAAATACTTGGTTACAAAAAAGCCCCTTCAACAACCCTTTCTAAGTGATCAAAACAGGGTGATACAAGATAAAGTTACAAAGTGCACATCATTATAAACTAGGACTCAGCCTATAGTGCAGTTAAACCATGGCTTAAACTTTCCTTTCTTGAGTTTCCTTTTCAGACTATACTGCTGTTCAATTTATTCACCAGAGGCTTATCAACCCAGCCTCTTTCTCTCCAGAAAGAATGAACATTACTTGGCTATGGCTGCAGTAAGCTTGTTCTTAGTTGCGCTATCCATATGCCTCTGTCGAAAGCCATCCATTGTCGCCTGGTTTTGACAAGGAGGTGGCAGAGAATACACACAGATAACTTTGGTCTTGTCAGTCGACCCATCTGGCAACTTTTTGAAACTAAACTTTCCATTCAGAGTCTTGCTCGCATCCATTTTGGTGTTTCGCGCTTGACATCCACACAAACCGGTAGCCTACTCTTTTACAGCTAGTGAGCAGGCAAGACCAAACATGTGCGTGGGGCGTGTCTATTGTTTTGTTTCCGGTTTACAATCGGATCCTGTAGTTTTTCTAACATTACTAGCAGTGGCCACAGCTTATAAAAAACTACAAGTTCACTAGGTCACAAAGAACATTAATCTCACAATAAAAAAAATGACGCTGTTAAAATTGATTTGCGTTAATGCATTAATAACGCAATATTATTGACAGCACTACTATAAATCTTTAGCCCCACTATTGCTATGAGAATAGCTTTTGGAATTGTTCCTTTTGGAGTGTTTAAACCTCCCAGTGAGGCTCTGCAGGAGTCAGATGTGTTTCTCTGGAGAACCTGGAAACTCATTTCGACATTAATTAAAATAACCAGCAGTGAAGGCTTGAGCTGAGCTCAGTGTGAAGGGTTCATTTTACTTCTGGGGACATGAAATGAGGTTTTAAAGAGTACATAATGAAAACTCTCAGTTAATGTCCGTCTATGAGAAGCTGTGTATGTCATAATTCATTCTGCTCTTCTCACATATATTCATTCTTGTTTCACATATTTTCATTCTCACATACATTCATTTTACTCTCAAATGGACATATTTTCCCTCTCATATTCATGTTTTTTCCACTTGCATACATTTCTTTTCACTGTTAACAAGAAATACAAGCATTAAAATGATTTTGTAAGGATTTTGAAGAAATTCTAAATACTGTATCGAGTAGAGGGAGCATCAGAAGAACATAACCGTTCTCTGATCTGGTTCCTCAAAATTGCATTCTGGAGTGATAGTGAAATGAATTTTTACACAAGATTGTGAAAATGTCAGCAGTTCAACCATCCTTCAGCCATGAAAGATCTAAAAAATATAATTTATACAGGACACAGAAGGAATCTTCCTCTTGTTAAAATTTAATCAATTAACTAGAATAAGTTTCTCCCCAGTTTCAAGGTTTACTCCTGGTCATTCCTGAAATGCAATACCAGAATAGAATTGTCACTGACTAATAGAATTTTTTTTTGACATTGTGATATAACATATTCTTTTCACTGAATGCAGGTTAGCCACAGAGCTATTCCAGGAAATCATGATGTGACCTTTACTTTGTCAGGTGCAAGAAAAAATTTAGTGAAGTGAAGAGTCCACTGATATATCCACATGGCCTATTCTCACTGCAACATAGAACATCCAACACATCTCCTGTACGCAAGTTATTATACAAATTGTTGTTACTTCCCATACCCTGCTGTGCAGATTTTGGTTTTTTTCTCATGGGGCGTGAAAAAAGTGTAAGCGCCAAATATCTGTGATGTACATATTCCACATTGACATGTAGACTTGGGATGTAGCGATTAATCTTGCGACATCGCAACAGAACTATGGCTCGATGTTATTGTGGGACTGTGACACTATCTACCGAGGCATTACATAGCTATTTATTATCCCTCCTTGTCAAAAACTGTATTGTTTTTGTTTGAATAGCTGAGGGCGCAATTACTGTGAGAAAAAGCTTCAGTGAGGGAAGAGAGTCTGAAAGATGTATTTGGAACCCTGCTTCTCAATAACAGTTGGAGAGCTGGAGAAACAACAACATGGATTGGTGAATATATAGCCAAAGACTAAAGGCTGATTTCTGTGGTTGACAATGATAGATTTTGGAGGTTAGTAAACACACTCCTCTCTCACTGTTGTGCTGAGCTTGGTGTTATGTTATTATCATTATTGTTGTTGTTGTTGTTGCTGTAATTAAATGTTGGCTAATGCTATAATGTATGGTGTGTGATGATGATGATGAGCAGACTGAAACCTACTGCAAGACAGCTTTCCTTTTATGGGATTAATAGCCATATCAAATAATATAATAATAATTATTATTACAAATAAATAATTTAAAGGTGCAATGTGTAAGATATGGCCAGAATTTTTGTTTGCTACATGTCACAAACTCTCAACATTTTCAGTTAAACAAGTAAAGAAAATGAACTCACAAAATATATTGAATGGAATTATTCTTACACCTTTTGAATTCAAGTTTCTCTCTTTTACTGAAATACGTTGAGTATAATCGCCTTGTTACCTCATCAAACTTAATCAATTCAAACTCGATGGAAACAAAATAAAATTCACCAAAACTTCAACAATCACAGTTTTGTTAGAGTTCTGGTCAGAGTAGCTGTGATTCTCCTCAGTATTGTAATACCTGCAGTGAGTGGTTACTTTGATGATATGCTGCCCCCTACTCATTTGGAGTGACCTTTGACAGGTGGCCATATCTTACACATTGTACCTTTAAGTAAACACATCCCTTTTTGTTTTTCTTTTTGATACTTTGAATATGATTTAGACATAAACTAAGAAATAGAGTCCTTTTGACAAGAGGTCTTTATACGGCCCAGATTCAGTGGACACGGAGGTCAACACTTTTTGTATCGTAGAAAATTGTTTTTTTAATCAAATGTGTGTCAAAAAAATAATGTATAGATATACAAAAGTAATCCCTCAATTATAACTTATGAACCACTAGAAGTGTGTGGTGGTAGACATGTAACAATAGGTATGTAGCCACCAATAACAGTGCACAGATGAGGTTGGGACTTTATAAAAAGGTAGCAACCATGCATCAGACTCGAAGCAGCGTGCATCCAAGGGGAAGTTATGAAAATGCCAGAATACACTGTGTTTGGATACAAACAGAAACTGACAATTCCTGCATTATATACATTTAATGACCAATTATGTTTATAGTCCTCTCCAGCTTAATCCACTCTTCATATTTCATCACACTTGTTTCAGGCATCTTTGGAATTCAAATGAATGACCAATTATGTTTGGTATTCAGCTTTCAATTACTTAAGAAAATATATTAAAAAAGTTTGGTTGAGACAAATATTCCTTGTTTATAAGGGATATTATAAAGGAGAACTTAAAATTGTAAGTTCGGTCAGGAAGACTATTATTTTGCAGCCATAGGCGCTCATTCATAATTTTTGCTGTCATTGTCTGGGGCTGTCAATTGAGATATTAGCTGTTTTCATTGATTGATCACATCTGTCCAATAGCACAAGGACACATCTTCATTGTTTCATCTTGCTTCTGCCTTTTTTTTATGCTGTTGTGCGCAAGGTCATGCTACTGTCAACTCAATGTGAATCATTGTGAATGTCAAGTATTCACATTATATTTCTCTTCACTAGCAGGATATTGTCTGGTTGCACGGTGACACAAGTGGTAACACTGTCACCTCACAGCTAGAGGGTCCCGGTTCAAATCCCGCTGCGGGCGCTGGTGGCATGTCCTCCACCATGCCTTTAGTGCCTGCTGCTCAAGGAAAGGGGCCTTTCTGTGTGAAAGGAGCCTTTCTGTGTGGAGTTTGCATGTTCTCCCCGTGCTCACCTGGGGTATCCTCCATAAAAAACATAAAATAAAAATACCCTCTCTTCCCCTCCTATTCTCCTGCTCACATGCAGCTCATCTGCTATTCCAGGACAGTCAACTCACTGGTCACCACCATTCAGTGAAAATGCTTCAGCTCCTGCCGTATCATCAGAGTCCCTCACTGCTGCAATGCTTCCTATTTACACCCAAGCTGCTCATTACCCTCTGGCCTCCATATCCCAGCATTTCACAGGTGGAAAACAGCAATATCCACTCATCAGGTCAAATAGTCCTCCTTGGCAAGATTTTTCAAAACTCATTATTTTCTCAAGTGTTGCAAAAAGACCACAACTGCGCAAATGGCAAATGCTATCGACAGATGGAAAGTTAGTTGAACAACCACTGGCCAGTTCCTGGTAGCTTTCTGCATCTACCATGATATGATTTGCTTTGTCCATCCAGGGAGAAGATGAAGAACTGATTCCTACTCTGGTATTAACTGGCAAGCAGAATCATAGGATCATTGTGTCTCAAATAATCTCCAGCAACTGTTCTCTATATTGGCAAGCAAATCACTCTGAATTGGTCTTCTTCAGACACTGTAATACTTTTTATGGTTGTCGGAGGTTCACAAGTCATTTCCTGCACTACTGAAGGAATAGCGTTTCATTGCGGTTTCATCCTCTATCCTTGGGTTTCATTCTCTATCCTTGGGCCTCTGGTCATTGCAGCTCTGCAGCCTGTCCCCAGTGTACCTTTACAATATGTGAATTCTCCGATACCAAGATGGCACCACTGGTTACAGCACCTATGTTGTAGCTAGTGTTTTACTGCTTTTCTTGTGTTTCTTCCATCATTAGTCTCGATCGTGGATTGTGCATACTTATGGATGTACAACTGGTGAGACTAGTGATTTGCTTTTCACTCTTTCTTGGATTACTTAAAACAATGTTGGCAGATACATTCAGCCACAGCTCAATCGTTGACACATGGGAACATCTAATAGCGCAGAGAAATATGAACGTACTCCCAGTGGAAAGACAAGAGATTCCCATGGAAATAAGGAGAAGGAGGTGGATATGCAGAGCTGGGGCAAAGTGCCTTGAGAAGAAAAGATCCATCATCTATACCCTTTCTTATTAAGGGGAACATGAGATCTCTACCTATCTTGAGCTGCTAGCTGTTAGTATTCACCTTGTGACTGCGTGTCTGATGTGGTGGTTTGCAGCACGGGAGCTCTGCAGTGTTCTCTCCTTTCCTCTTTACCCTCTACACATCGGACTTCAGACACAACACCGACAGCTGTCACATTCAGAAGTTCTCAGATGACACAGCCATCACTGGGCATGTATCACAGGGGAACAAACTGGAATACAGGGAGGTCATCACCAACTGGTGTGGATTGAACCACCTGCACATAAACGCCAGCAAGACAAAGGAGATGGTGATAGATTTCCACAGGAATGTGCAACAGATTACACTGGTCAGTATCCAGGGTTTGGACATTGAGATTGTGGACGTGAACATATGTCAGACTGTTTAACTCCAGCATCATTTAATTGTTCCCATTTCTACATCATAAACCTACTGTTTTTTGCAGTACTGTTATCTATGCTAATATATGCTCACATTATCCACTACATGTCCCTGTACACGAACAGCTGCACCTCCAGTCACCAGTCCGTCAAGCTCCTGAAGTTTGAGGATGACACCACCCTCATCGGACTCATCTCTGATGGCGACGAGTCCGCCTACAGGTGGGAGGTTGACCATCTGGTGACCTGGTGCAACCAGAACAACCTAGAGCTCAACACTCTAAAGACAGTGGAGATGGTTGTGGACTTCAGGAAAAACTCAGCCTCACCTGCCCCCATCACCCTCTGTGGCTCCACTATTGACACTGTGGAGTCTTTACACTTCCTGGGAACTATCATCTCCCAGGACCTCAAGTGGGAGCCGAACATCAGCTCCCTCATCAAGAAAGCACAGCAGAGGATGTACTTCCTGTGGCAGCTGAAGAAATTCAGTCTGCCAAAGACAATGATGGTGCACTTCTACACAGCCATCATTGGGTCCATCCTCACCTCCATCACCATCTGGTACGCTGCTGCCACTGCCAAGGACAAGGGCAGACTGCAGTGTGTCATTAGGTCTGCAGAGAAGGTGATCGGCTGCAATCTCCCATCTCTCCAGGACCTGTATGCCTCCGGGACCCTGCGGCATGCAGGTAAGATTGTGGATGATCCCTCCCACCCCAGACACAAACTCTTTGAGACACTCCCCTCTGGCAGGAGGCTGCGGTCCATCAGGACCAAAACCTCACGCCACAAGAACAGTTTTTTCCCGTCTGCTGTCAGCCTTATTAACAAGGCCCAGAACCCCCCCGACACTCTTCACACTCCACCTCTGCCTCTACTTGTCATATTGGCATGGCCATAACTCTATACATTACATTAACACTCTGCTTGGACTCCCTTTTGAAAAAACAGAATGTGTAGCTTCTTTTTAATAGATGTGTCATGCACCAACCTCACCAAAGCAAATTCCTCGTATGTGTAAAATCGTACCTGGCAATAAAGCTTTTCTGATTTTTCTGATGTCTGATTACATCTTATGCAATCTTTAATTTGTTGTATATTTTTTTTAGTAGTAAGCAATAGCACAAACACTGTAATTTTTATTTATAATGGCAACAGTATTTTTATTAACTATACATATTGCACATATACATAGACCCATGCAATTCAATGTTCTTTTTATGCAACAGTATTTCTCCAGTGCAATTCAACATATGGCATTCATAGTTTTTTCCAAAGAACCCTGGCAATAGTATTTTTATGGGCAGTAGTATTTGTGAATAATATACATATACATTATCCTGTATCCTCCTTATCTTGACCCTTCTATGCTACTGTTTTTGCTGTTTTTGCTTTGTAATATTTTGCTGGCTGTAATGGCTTAATTAACTCGGCATGGGATCAATAAAGTTTTATCTTATCCACGTGGTTCAATCTAATGTACATATCTCCCCAACACTAATGTTGGCATCCATCTGTCTTCAATTCAAAGTCCAGTGTTATGATTACCTTTCTTTTAGGTTAGACTGCAGTAGTTTGTCCAAACTGAAACAGTGTTATCATTTCATTCTAGGAATCACACTTCTAGTCCTTCTATGGAGGGGTTCCTCCCACTAATCTGTGTCACAACAAAGTACTCTACTCTACTGGAAAAATAAAAATCAGTCACCAACCAAGGTCTTTCCAGACCTCAACAAGCTAGTTATGGTCATCAGACCTCATTCAACAGTTTGGGTCATTGCTGACCCCATCACTACACATCAGAAATCATCAACAACACTGCAACACAAATTCATAGATACCATCAGTGGGTTGAGGAAATCCATGGCATGTCTCCCTAGTTATGACAGCTCAAGTGTTGTAGAAGAGGAAGCAAGGCTCACTGGAGGAGTTTCTGCATCTCCGCAGTCCCGTGTCATCAAAGTTTCATCAAAGCACTTGAAGAATATTTTTGTCTATATTTTTAATAATGTTTGCTTAAAGAAGAAACCAATCAGTTAACTAGACCACAAGCATGTCTTCAGGACATAAAGACCTGTATGATCGGCAATTTTCTGTTGCTAAACTCAAACAAAATTGAAGTTATAGTACTAGACCCTAAACACCTTGGAAACTCACTTTCTGATGATATAGAAGTTATGGATGGCATTGCGCTGGCCTCCAGCACCACTGTAAAGAATCTGGGAGTTATTTTGATCAGGATATGTCCTTTAACTGCAATGTAAAACAAATTTCAAGGACTGCCTTTTTTCACCCACATAATATTGTAAAAATCAAGCACATCCTGTCTCAAAATGATGCAGAAAAACTAGTCCATGCATTCATCACTTCCACATTGGATTACTGCAATTCCTTACTATCAGGCTGCCGAAATTCGTTGCTGAATATTGTCCAGTTGCTCCAGAACTCTGCAGCATGTACTCTGACAAAAACGAGGAAGAGAGATGATATTTCTCTGATATTAGCCATTCTGCACTGGTTCCCTGTCCAATTTAGAATAGAATTTAAAATCCTCCTCCTCATGTATAAAGCCAAAAATGGTCAGGCACCATCTTATCTTAAAGAGCTCATAGTACCTTATTACCACTGAATCTGGATTGTAGATTACAGCTGCATCTCCTGCCATGGCCCTGCCTGACATCCACTGCAACTGCTAGTACTATTTGCATTTAATACTGACTGTCTCTCTCTGTCTGTCTCTCTCTGTCTGTTTCTCTCTCTCTCTCTCTCTCTCTCTCTCTCCCTGTGTCTCATCCAACCAGTTGATGGCCACCCACCGAGAGCCTGGTTCTGCCTGAGGTTTCTGCCTGTTAAAGGAGGTTTTTCCTTACCACTGTTACCAAGTGCTTGCTCATGAAGGAATTGTTGGGTTTCTGCAGATAAAGAGTTTGGTCTGTACCAGCTCTATATGGAATATGACATGTCTCAAACCTGGTCATTAAATTTATTCAGATCATGCCAAAATTATTGGTAATCACAGGCTATGTAGGCTCTATATAGTATTTAGTGATTGCTGACAATGGCATATGGTAAATGGCTGCTGGTAATTGCTACATTTTAACGTATCTCTCAGTTGTTACTTCGTCATTGCATTCTGCTAATTCCTACATTGTCACTGGATCTGCTATTTGCTATATCATCATTGCATCTGCTATGGGCTACATTATCACTGCATTCTGCTAATTGTTACATTGTCATTGTGTCTGCTATTGGCTACATTGTTATTGCATCTGCTAATTGCTGCATGTCATTACTTGTGGAAAGTGCTGTCATGTTCTTGGTCTTCGTGACCCATGCTTCACCCAGTGTCTATGATGACACTATGACACTATGGACAACTTTTTTCTTCAGTACAGGTTTGAGATGGATAATCTAAGCCCAGAGTTGGCTTCACATCATGTACAGCAGCATTGAGAATCAGAATCAGATTCTCAGAATCAGAATCAGAAAGCTTTATTGCCAGGTACGATTTTACACATACGAGGAATTTGCTTCGGTGAGGTTGGTGCATGACACATCTATTAAAGAAGCTATTAAAAAAGTAAAAAAAAAAAACCAGTAAGTGAAAAATATAATAATAAGTCAAAAATATAACAATAGTAGAAAATATAATAATAAGTAAAAGATATAACAATATAAATATATATACACAAGTCTTTTTTTTTTTTTTACAGAAGCACAGTCTGTTTTTTCAGAAGGGAGTCCAAGCAGAGCATTAATGTAATGCATAGAGTTATGGTAGTGTCAATGTAACAAGTAGAGGCAGCGGTGGAGCGTGAAGAGTGTCGGGGGGATTCCGGGCCTTGTTAATAAGGCTGACAGCAGACGGGAAAAAACTGTTCTTGTGGCGTGAGGTTTTAGTCCTGATGGGCCGCAGCCTCCTGCCAGAGGGGAGTGTCTTGAAGAGTTTGTGTCCGGGGTGGGAGGGATCAGACACAATCTGCAGTCTGCCCTTGTCCTTGGCAGTGGCAGCAGCGTACCAGATGGTGATGGAGGAGGTGAGGATGGACTCAATGATTCCTGTGTAGAAGTGCACCATCGTTGTCTTTGGCAGACTGAATTTCTTCAGCTGCCGTTGGAAGTACATCCTCTGCTGTGCTTTCTTGCTGATGTTCGGCTCCCACTTGAGGTCCTGGGAGATGATAGTTCCCAGGAAGCGGAAAGACTCCACAGTGTCAATAGTGGAGTCACAGAGGGTGATGGGGGCAGGTGAGGCTGAGTTCTTCCTGTAGTCCACAACCATCTTCACTGTCTTTAGAGCGTTGAACTCAAAGTTGTTCTGGTTGCACCAGGTCACCAAATGGTCAACCTCCCACCTGTAGGCGGACTCATCGCCATCAGAGATGGGTCCGATGAGGGTGGTGTCGTCCGCAAACTTTAGGAGCTTGACAGACTGGTGACTGGAGGTGCAGCTGTTCGTGTACAGGGAGAAGAGCAGAGGAGAAAGAACGCAGCCCTGGGGGGATCCGGTGCTGATGGTCTTTGCGTCGGAGATGTGTTTCCCCAGCTTCACACACTGTTTCCTGTCAGACAGGAAGTCTGTAATCCACCTGCAGGTGGAGTCAGGCACGCTCAGCTGTGAGAGCTTCTCCTGAAGCAGGGTTGGGATGATGGTGTTAAAGGCAGAGCAGAAATCCACAAACAGGATCCTGGCGTAGGTTCCTGCGGAGTCCAGGTGCTGGAGGATGAAGTAGAGGGCCAAGTTGACTGCATCATCTACAGACCTGTTGGCTCTGTAGGCAAACTGCAGGGGGTCCAGGAGAGGGTCAGTGATGTCTTTGAGGTGTGAGAGCACAAGGCACTCAAAGGACTTCATGACCACAGAGGTCAGGGCGACGGGTCTGAAGTCATTAAGTCCTGTGGTCCTTGGATTCTTGGGAACTGGGATGATGGTGGAGGACTTGAAGCATTCGTGGGACATGCAACACTATTCATAGTGTAGTGCTGTATTTTATGGGAAATGGCAAACTGCTTAAAAATGTTGCCTAGAATGCATTGTTTTCTACAGCTTAGCACTGTTTTAATGGGAAACAGTATGTTACTGTCAGAATTTGTCTGTTTTCCTACAGCAAATTGTTACAGTGCAAGCTTGCATGTAACGGTGGTGGAGTGTTTTGTCTCACCTGTATTTATTATCATTATATTTAGCTGCACTTCCTAATTGCTACTTCTCAGGTCACTGCTGATCCTTTTGCCAAATCAGGTCTGCAGTGTCTTAAAAATGACTGAATTTTCACAAAAGTGGTAAATCATGCAAACTTTACTGCCTAAACTTAATCTTCTCTATGTATATCACTCCTGTACACCAACCATGCTAGCTAAGCTCAAACTTGTCAACGATTCAGGTTAATTCTTTGCTGCAGTGTGCTGGGGGAGCTGCATCAGAGCCAAAGACAACAACAGACTGAACAAACTGATCTGCAAGGTCGGCTCTGTTATTGGCTACAAACTAGACACGTTTGAGGAGGTGGTGGAGAAGAGGACACTGGACAGACTGTTATCCATCATGGATAACCCTGAGCACCCTCTTCACCACCTCGTGGACAGACAGCGGAGCTCCCTCTCCAATAGACTGCTCTAGCTCCGCTGTCACAAGGACCGCTTCAGGAAATCATTCCTGCCACGAGCCACTGTACAATAGCAACTTAAACAGTTAATCCACCAACCTCACAAACCCCAATATTTTACATATTATCTGCACTACTGCAATACTGCACATACGGCTACAGTTTACATTTATTTATCTGTTTAAGGTTTATTTATCATCTGAAAGTGCACAATTGTTTAATGTGAATACTTGTTTGTATCCTTTGTTATATGGTATTTTTTATTATACTATAATATTATATAACATGCAATATATATTATAATACAAAAAAAAGAAATGATGATGTGTTTTCTGCTGGGGTCAGTACCAAACAAACATGTTTTCTTACATTTGGAGAATTCGATTTGAGGAGAGACTAATTTGTCCCATAGTTTGATTTATTGTTCAGCTCTTCTGCTGTCCATTACCCATTGTTGGTCTAAAGTCTTTTCAATGCAAGCATGGCACTGTTGTCCTCTAGCCATTGCTGGTCAAAGCATTTTCATTGAAATCAGGGCATTGTTATCCCTTTGCTACTCAGGGTGATGCCCCTCAATTAAAAAATCTCACTGTAGAGTGCCAAAGACTTTTTGATTAGACTTAATTATTACATATCATCTGTCATAATAAACAATTATCCTTACTTCATTCACTTGTCTCCCCTGACTGAAAGGAAGCTCTAGCAAAAGTCAGGAAGACTGGTCTTTTGCATGCTCACTCATAATTTCATTGCTGTCATTGTCTGGGGCTGTTAACTGAGATATTAGCTGTTCTCATCTTCTCAGCTGGTCATATCTATCCAATAGCACAGTGACACACCTTCATTGTCAGCCTATTATCTTGCTGCTGTCTTTTTAAATATGATTCCCTTTCTTTGCCTTAGTTCTTCCATGCTGCTGCTTGTGCACCCCTCCACCTCCCAATCACCACCCAGTCTTTGCAGATTCACCAGCTTCATCATTTCATCCACCTCATCAGTCAACAGCATCAGCAACCACCACCACCAGTGTCTAGACTCCATCGGGGGATTTATCTTGTGGGCGATGCCCCTCAATACAAAATCTCCCTGTAGATTCAAAGCACCAAAGACTTTCTAATAAGACTTAGTTATCACATATCATCTGTCATAATTCAATTCAATTCAATTCAGTATTCCTTTATTAGTCCCGCAAGGGGAAATTCCAGAGAATAATAAACAATTATCTTTACTTCATTTACTTGTAATTGTAATTAGTCATTTGGCAGACATCCCACCATCCTCCTGATCGGTGGAGGACTGCTCTACCTCCTGAGCCACAGCCACAAAATAATCAGCATTCAGTTACTTACAGGGGAAAATAAACTGCAAATGTATATGTAGTCAATGGTTGCAGTAACAAGCTCAGGTAATTTCAGAGTGACCACCCAAATATTTAAAAAGTCTATCTTGAAATTTGACAAAATGTCCTGACATAATGGCAGTTTCCAGTGCATAAAGTTACATTGTTTACTGTTTATTTTACCACAAATAGAGCAGTATGTCGAAGTGAGTGTTGTTGTTGCGGAGTAGAGATGTGGACAGAGGAGGGAATAAAGTAGAAATAAAAATTTACACTCACCCTGGACAGGACAACATCTAAGGTGATGTTCTGAGGAGGAGCACTGGGTACTGCAGAGAAAAACACAAAAACTCTGTAACTACTGTACATCAAAAGCCAAGATAAAACCCACTGCTCACACAGACAACCTTGATTCAGTGTAAATATGGAGGCTGCAGTATACTGTGTGCAGTTGAAGTTGTACACTTACTGTAACTATGTATATTATGTAAATGTTGCCTCAGTAGCCATGTCCCATCTATTGTCAAATTAATTTTGAGTGAAATTTTAAAATGTCACAGCAAAGAAAGAATGAAGAAAACATTATAAATAAACTTGTTTGAAGCAAGTAAACTAAAGCATAGTTTCAAGAGAAGCTGGCAATATAAGCTACGACAGGCATGGCTATAACAAAAGTCGCTCTAGCCACCTGAGAGAAAAATGGAGAGAGGTCTGCAGGAATTTTTTTCTTTTGTGCAAGCTGTAGTTGTTCTTTCATGTCAGCTAGTGTTGGTCATGTTTTTCTGATGTTGGTACTACCAGACATGTTTTTGGGCATTATCAGACTATCTGGGAAGACAAGAAAAGTGGAAACAACTTCTTAATAATAATTCAGATAGCTGCAGAGCTGTTGGAAAAACACATATAAAATGTGTTTTTTTCTCTCAGACCTGAACACATCATTACAGGGGATGCTGTAGTTCTTTAAGGTGTCAGTGTGTTGGCTGAGCTGACTGTTCAGTGTCACATCACTGCTGTCAGTCAATCATCCTGATGACATCAGCTCAGACAGGAAGCAAATAGAGCAATGTGTCAGTGTTCAGCCTCTGAAATCTGACTGTGTCAAAACAGCAAAACAAGATTTCCACTAAAATATGACAGGTGTTATTACTTACACACACACACACACACACACACACACACACACACACACACACACACACACACACACAAACGTTATTCCTGTGAACTGTCAGACAGATTTGAAAGTTAGTCAAAGTTTCCTAGAGTTCTAAAAGATCTGACTTTAAATCACAAACACTCAGTGAGTAGAATAAACAGCAGAATATGATCCAAAAGAGAGACGAAAAGAGGAAGGTGGAAAAAAAATAGAAAGCTGACAATTAAGATGAATGCAAAAATGGAAGGCAAATAAATATATAGGATGGACAAGACAAGAAATAATAATTGAAACAGAAGAAGGGAAGAAAAGCCTGAAGGTGGAGAATAAGACATACAAAGTTAAAAAAGAAGCCAATGAACAGGATGTACAAGAACATGAATGAAAAGAGAAATAAACTAAAAAAGTTACAGAAGATAATGAAGATTCTGAAAATTTAAAGATAACAATGATGCAGAAGAATATGATGGAGACAAAGAAAATGAAAACAAAGGGAATTGAACAGATGATATAAAGTTAAAAAAGAAGGCAAAGAAGAAGAAAAAAGAGGTACAAAACAAATAAAGACGAGGGGAATACAAAAGAAAAAGAAGAAACTATAAATGATAGAAGACACAGGGGAAAAGAACAAAGAAAATGGAAGGAAGGGAAGAATAAAAAAACACAGAGAACATGAAATATGAAAAAATAAAAAAAAATATGATGAAGAAAAAGATGAAGTGAATGACTAGCTGGAGGAAGAGGATTGACAGGATGATAAAGAGGCAACAGATGTGTGGTTCAGTCCCGTGAATCAGGGAAAAAGTGTGACATTCAAATTGAGAATCAAATTGTTTTTGTTTAAATGAACTCTTCATCTGTCCAAGCAGACGCCTGATTAACGTGTGTGTGTGTGTGTGTGTGTGTGTGTGTGTGTGTGCATGTATGCTATTTCAGATGTTTTCAGATGCACCAGTCAGCAGCTGAATGTCAAAGTTTGAGCTGAAGTCACATTCAGAGGCGATATTACAGTCTGTGGACCAAATGTGAACGAAAGTTTAGCTCTGACCCTCATCAAAACATAAACCACAGCACATAAAGGCTGATTGGCAGGTCTTTACAGTAATACAGGGGACAGCAGTAACCAGCAATTAGGGATTTTACAACCACTAATTTACATTAGTCCAAGCATATGAGCATTATACAAAGCAACATTATTGAGAGTGGAGAGAAACAGGTGGATGACCTTTTTGTTCAGCGTCACCACTTAACCCTGAGATTACCAGTCCACTGAACTGGGTAGCTTTTGTTTTCAGAGGTGGAGTGTTCAATAAAACATACAAGTTCATAGAGTGGAAAGTTTCAATATCAAAATTTCTAATATGAAGATCAAGCTCTGACATTGATCAAATATTACTGTAATTCTGGAAATAATCATATTGTCCACAGCTATTCAGTTAACTGCTTGTGTAGTTGAATATTTGGTGAAAATCAACAAGCAAACTGAGGGAAGATTAATTCCACGTTTTTTATTTTTTTTTAATCTGGAATCAAATATACTGCTCTTGATCCATGCTGCATGTGATGGACTCTTCATGGCAAACCCCACCCTTTCAAATGTGATCTGGAGTTAACTAAAGCAAGTTTTTCCTCCAAATGTAATGCAAACTCGAACTGAATTTACAGAAAATCGTCAAACAGAAATACATAGTGAGCTGTCTGTTTCTGTCGTTCTGTTTGTGTGTGTTTGAACTCCATTAGCATATGAGGCTACAAGGCTAAAATGAAGCAGCTCCTTCCTCATCCCTAGATAGATAGATAGATAGATAGATAGATAGATAGATAGATAGATAGATAGATAGATAGATAGATAGATAGATAGATCTAGATCTAGATAGATATCTACTTCTGCTTTGGCAACAACATGTCCTTGTTCATGCCAATGAAGCAATTTGAATTTGAATTTAAATAGACAGATGCAGAACTTCAAAGTGGGACCAGCACGAGCCAGTCAGACTGCAGACAGCAGATAGACTTGATCCAATATAGTTTTGTTTCTTTTGTGTATGTTATTGATTTGAGGAGTTTTCCTTTGAAAGGCTGTCTGGTCAATATTTTGGAAATTATTACAACCTATCTTCAGCATCATACAATAACTAAAGACACAAATGCCACTTCTAAAATGTTTTAAAAATGTACTGATCTTTGTATCAGACGCTTGTATGAATATGATTATATTCAGTCAGAATATTCTCATTTTAACAAGCAAAAGCAGTCAGGATAGTCAGATTTTGTTCCAAGATTGAATCTCTTCCACTTTCCCACAGTTCATTCTTTTAACCTTTAAAGGTCCACAGATATGCCACTACACAGATACTTTACTGTGACACAGTCAGGCCCATAGCAATCACTGAGATCATGTCCTCAGTATTTTGGGAGATGTGTATTTTTTGCAAACTGTTATTATGTGTAACTTTCAATTTTCTTTTAAATTGTATTTTGAAATGTAGACCTTAGCTCTTGTATTTCATGTCAATGGTTGTCTGATGGCTGACATTAACATGATACACAGTGGTATGAAAAAGTTTGGGCACCCCGATCAAAATTTCTGTTAGCGGGAATAGTTAAGTGAGCAGAAGATGAGCTGATCTCCAAAAGACAAGCCATAAAAATTAAAGATGAAATATTATACAACTTTAGAGAAGAAAAAAGGAATCGAGCTCCATACAAAAGTCAGGGCACCCCAAGAGATTTGAGCTCTCAGATAACTTTTACCAAGGCCTTAATTAGCTTGTTATGGTGATGGCTTGATCACAGTAATCATTTGGAGAGACCAAGTGATGCAAATTTCAAAGCTTTATAAATACTCTTACTCCTAAAACTTTGTCCCAAAATTCAGCAGCCATGGGCTCCTCTTTAAGCAGGTGCCTAGGACTCTGAAAGCATGAGAAAGCTGTAAGAAAACAGCAAAGCCTTTTCAGGGAGCAGTTCGTAATGTAACTAAGAAATGGCAGTTAACAGGAACGGTGGAGGTCAAGTTGAGGTCTCGAAGACCAAAAAACCTTTCAGAGAGAACTACTTGTTAGATTACCAGAAAGGCAAATTGACCCCCATTTGACCTCAAAAGACCTTCAGAAAGATTTAACAGACTCAGTGGTGGTGCACTGTTCCTCTGTGTAAAGACACCTGCACAATATGACCTTCATTGAAGAGTCATCGGAAAAAAACCTTTGTTGCATCCTCACCACAAAATTCAGCAGAAGATTGCAAAGGGACATCTAAACAAGCCTGATGCAATTTGGATTTACGAGAGTGGATCATCATGCTTTGGTTTGCTTTTGTTGCAGCCAGTGGTACAGGGAACAACTCACTGATAAAGGAGAGAATGGATTCAATTAAATGCCAGCAAATTGTGGAATCAGGCATTCCACCATCTGTAAAAAATATGAAGATGAAAAGGATAATGAGCTGAAACACACCTCAAAATCCACAATGGACTACCTCAAGTGGCAAGAGTTAAAGGTTTTGCAATAGCCCTCACATTCCCCCGACATAAACATCAATGAAATATCTGTGGACAGACCTTAATGAGCAGTGCATCCAAGATGGCCCAAGAATCTGACAGAACTAGAAGCCTTTTGCAAGGAAGAATGGATAAAAATCCCACAAATAAGAAATAAAAGACTCTTAGCTGGCTATAAAATATCTGCAAAACGGACTGTTACTAAGTACTGACCATGCAGGGTGCCCAAACTTTTGCTTCTGGCCCTTTTCATTTATTGTTATTTTAAGAACTGTAAAAGATGGAAATTTGACTTAAAATATGAAAGAAATTTTTCATTTTTAACTTTATGCTGTTTGTCAGTCTAGTCATCTTTTACCCACTTAGCTATTCACAGTACAATAAAATTTGACCTGGGTTGCCACTGTAACCAATAAATCCCAGCAGCAAAGACAAGTTTCCTGACAGAACTATATCCCTGATAATAAACATACATGAACAATAATTATCTTTAAAGAAATGAAAGAGGCTGGTTTGGTGGAGAGAGCTGTGGCAGCAAAACCATATTGGCTTGAGTGAACCTGCAGAGAAATAGTGATGAAGTGGCAGGTACTGTCTACGCTGTGCACTTGAATGAAAGTGATGGGACATCACACATGACACAGCCTGTCCACACAGCTGCAAATGAGCCAGTGATTGAGAAGCATATATGGTGATGCTAATCAACCATGACTTCAGTGCTCTGTCTGAGTCAGTAGCTGTTGGAGGGGTGGATTTCCTCACTGGCAGCTCAGAGCTTTGTTGTCAAATCAGCCATGTTACACAGCACATTACTTCGTGGTTAAAAGCCTATTATAAGCAGCATAGAACCACAGACAGAATCATAAAGTGATAACTGTTAATAGAGTATTAGGCTGCTCACCCTATGTTAACAATACTTGTACTGGCTAATTTTGTTCTGAACTCAACAGTTTGAACCAGACTGAACTTATGACTCAAACCACATCAGTCAGTCTGTACGATCAGTCAGTGTTGAATGAAAAAGTGCAGTGAACAGTGATGGTGATGTACGTAAGATACCACAGTACCTTGCATTTGCTGATGTATGTAAGGTATCACAGTGAATAAATGAAGAGATATTAAGGTAGAGCTCACCATCTGATTGGGTGGTGACACTGGTGGTCTCTGAGGCAGTGCCTCCTCCATAGCGGTTGATTGCCAAAACTCGAACTGTGTACTCTGTGAACTTATTGAGTCCATCCATCTTGTAGTTGAGTCCAGTGACCTCCACACTCTGAACACAAACACAGAGGGTGATTGCATTTCATTCCATCTTCCTACCTTTACAAGTATATGGCCAGAAATAAGGCATTTTACTCTGTAACACAACGTCACTGGAAATAGTAAGGTTTGCTGATTCTAGAAGCATGCGTGGAACATTTGTGTGTTCTAAAGTTACTGTGTTATCATTCTCAGCAAAAGGATGTGATTTGAAAGGACTGCGGTAATGGTGCTGACCTGTTCCTTGCCAGACGGGCTCTCGGTCCACAGAAGTCTGTAGCCCAGGATTGGGCCGTTTGGTTGGTTGGGAGGTTCCCAGTTCACCTGGATGGAGGTGGGTGACAAAGCCTCAGCTTGGAGAGACTCCACCTTACTGGGAACCTGGACTGTAGAGACATACAGAGACAACACATTGCTCACAAATACTATTACTGCTGATGCTACTACAAGTACTACAGCTGTTATCACTACTGCTACTAATACTCTTTCTACTGCAACGTCTACAAATGTACCTGTACAGAAGAGCTATGTTTATTGACAACAGTTTTACAAAGTGTTCTCGGGTCCATGTGGTAATATCCTTTACATAGTCACATGTTTCTCAAAGTGGTGAGCCTCACTTCCTTCCTTGCTTGTGAATGACCTAGTCTCGCGAGGATGGCTCTTTCTTACCCAATTATGGGTAAGAATCACCTGTTACCAACGAACCTGTTTGCCTGTGGAAAGTGACAGAATATGATAATTTGCTTTTCCTTTTATATATTTATATGTATATGTATATATGTGTGTGTGTGTGTGTGTGTGAGTGTGTACATACACACACACACACACACACACACACACACACACACATATATATTAATTTAATATATCAATTAATTGAATATATGCCAAAAAGGATGAGCAAATTATCATATTCTGTTTTACACAGCATCCTAACTTTGTTGCAATAGTTATTATTATCTTACCAGTTTCGAGCCTGTTTGCTCATTACAGCTTTGTGAATACTTCCTACACCAGACAGCAACTTTTGGATTTAAGATTTTGATGCACAAGCAGTGCATTCGACAAACTTCAGCTCCCCCAAGAGATCGCCAGGACAGTGAGGCTGACTCAGCTACGCCGACCGGCAGTAACCGTAAACGGCATCAAGTTCGTATACAAAGGAGAGGGAAGCGTGGAGGCTTACGGACAAAGCTACAGCTAACCCCACACTTCCTCTTCCTCGCCTCGTATCTTCCTCGCCAATATTCAGCCCTTAGCGAACAAAATGGATGAGCTACGACTTCGCATCACCTCACAGAGAATGTTTATGGACTGCAACGTCATGATTTTCACTGGAACGTGGCTTAAAAGCATCCCAGAAAATGTGATAGAGCTGCAGGGAAGCTGCGTCTTCAGACCAGACAGAAGAGCGGAGCACTCCTTCACTGTAATAACTGTGGCTTATATCCCCCTGGATGCTAATGTTAAACTAGCAATGAAAGAACTGTGTGCTGCTATCCACAAACAACGAACTGCACACCCTGATGGAGCCTTTATTGTTGCTGGAGACTTCATCCACTCAAACCTGAGGACTGTTCTCCTACACCACTCATCAAACGTGTGAAGCCGTCAGTGAGGACTGCTTAAGCATGGCCAGTGGGAGCAAACACCACAATCCAGCACCAGTTTCAACACACAGACTGGAGTATGTTCGCCACCCGGGCCATACTGGACTCAGGATCCACTGACATGGACTCATATGCCTCCTCCGTTCTGGATTACATTAACACATGTGTTGACAACGTCACCACCCACGAACAGATAAGAACTTTCCCCAACCAGAAGTCTTGGATGAACAGTAAGGTCTGCCTCCTACTAAAGAATGTGACGCTGCCTTCAGATTTGGTGACACAGCAGCCTACAGCTCAACCAGAACTAACCTGAAGAGGGGCATCAGGGAAGCTATACACGCTCACAAGCTACGGATTGAGGAGCACTTCCACGACAACGCCGACCTCTGCCGCATGTGGCAGGCAAGAAAGACAGCTTCACCAACCAGCAATGCCTTCCTCCCTGATGAGCTCAACAGCTTCTACACTCGCTACGGCAGGGACCAGCCACACACAACCAGCCACCAAAATTGCTCCCCACCCAGATGAACAGCCCCTCACGCTCTCCACTTATGACGTGCGTTCTGCAGTCAGCAGGGTGAATGTCCATAAGGCTGCTGGCCCTGACGACATACCCGGCTGCATGCTCAAGGCCTGTGCAGAACAGCTGGCTGAGATCTTCACTGACATCTTCAACCTGTCACTGGCCAAGGCAGCAGTCCCCGCATGCCTCAAGTCCACCACCTTTGTGCCAGTAACGAAGCAGTCAGCTGCAGTGGGCCTTAATGACTTCTGCCCCATTGCACTCACCCCCATCATCACCAAGTGCTTCGAGAGGCTGGTCTTGGCCCACTTCAAATGCTGTCTTCCCGAACAGTGGACCCCCATCTGTTTGCCTACAAGCAGGTCAACAGGGCGGACAGACTGCACTCTACCCTGACGCACCTGGACAACACCACCACCTACTCGAGGATGCTGTTCATTGACTTCAGCTCAGCTTCAACACAATCATCCCCTCCACATTCAGTGACCTTGGCATCAGCACCTCCGTCTGCAACTGGATCCTGGACTTCCTGACCAAAAGATCTCAGTCTGTTAGGTTAGACAACCACACCTCCACCACCCTGACCCTGAACACCGGCGTCCCACAGGGCTGAGTGCTGAGTGAGTGCTACTCCCTCTTCACCCACAACTGCATGCCTGATCAGGGTTGAGGTTCAGCAGCTGGTGATGTGGTGTGCCGACAACAACCTGACGTTCAACACCAAGAAGACCAAGGAGCTCATCGTGGACTACAAGAAAACCAAAGGCTACAGTCACTATCCCATTTACATCGACAGGGCTGAGGTTGAACGTGTCTCCAGCTTCAACTTCCTGGGTGTCCACATCTCTGAAGTCCTCTCCTGGACTCTCAACTCCTCCACCTTGATAAAGAAGGCTCAACAATGCCTCCAGTTCCTGAGGAGACTGAAGAAAGTTAACCTGGCTCATCATATCCTTGTTAACTTCTACCGCTGCACCACTGAGAGCATCCTGACCAACTGCATCTCAGTGTGGTACGGCAGCTGCACAGCCTCTCTGAGCACAGCCTCTGAGGGCCTTCAGAGGCAGCTGCACAGCCTCTGAAGGCCCTGGTGAAAACCGCCCAGTATATCACCAGTGTCCAGCTAACTGCCATTGAGGACCTCCAGTGCAAGCAGCGTCTAAGAAGGGCTCGCAGCATCAGCACAGACAACTCCCATCCCAACCATAGACTGTTTGGCCCCCTGCCATCTGGTAGAAGGTTCAGGAGCATCCGTTTACACACCAGCAGACACAGACACAGCTTCTTCCCCAGAGCTGTTAACCTGCTGTTGAATCTAATCTAATCTAATATTCTTTTATTGATATTATATGTGGCTAAAAAGTATTTTTTTTCAAGGGCTAGCCATTTACATCCTCACAACATGTGTTACAGTATAATCAGTTCCCTGACCTGCTGCCATTGTTTCCTCATCTGCTCACCGGTGCCCTCAGTACATTTCCACACCCCACTACCTACGCCTACCTGCCTGCTCACCTGATCACACATCTGAGACTCATGGCAATCAGTGCAGTATATAAATTGCTCTGCCACACTCACTCTTTGCCAGACTGTCATTGTTCTATGCAAGACTCTCGAGCTACTTCATACGGAGTGATCACCCATTGCCTGTTTCTGACCATGCCTTAACCTTTTGTCCCCGACCACGAGTCTTGCCTTCCCCTTCCTGGATTTTTGTTTGCTTGAGAGTGTTTGGTGTCTGCCACACCAAACACTTGAAGAGACTCGAAGACTTTTTATTCAGCACATCCCAAATCTTTGCCTGCCTGTGACTTCTGGGTGTTTGATTCCCTGTATGATACCAGAGACTGTACTTGTAGTTGCTGCTGATCTATTCCTGCCAAGTTTAAGATGAAAATTGGTATAAGATATATCCGAATTTATGGTAATTCTGCCCAAGACCCATCCTTGTGACAACATGCTCTCTTTGAATGGAGAACATTTGCATTACAGGGTGAGTCTATTACATTAAACATTGCATTGACATTATCATTATTTTTCAAACTGTAGATGAAATACTATAAGAATTATACAATTTATTTCACAGGCAGCAGTGTGTGTGCACTCCTTGTGAGTTGACTGAACTTCAGTGACACGACAGTGTTCCAAGTTTGTAGCCTTGATGTCACTAAGTTAGCCAGTTTCTTCATGTCCTTTTAATGTGTCTTTTGGAGTTAGTTTGCCCAGTGTTTTGTTATTCAAGTGTAGTTTTGAATGGCTTTCATAATGTGCTTTAGCTGTTTCTGCTTTTGGACTGACAGTATTTCAGGGAAACTTTCCCACCAGGAATGGTCTGCTTACATGTTTTTTTTTTTTTTTTTTTTATCTCAATGACAAATTAAACATGATATGGAACATGTAAGAAATAAAGTATAGGTATGTACAGAATATCTATAT
This sequence comes from Chaetodon trifasciatus, assembly GCA_037975065.1. NCBI lineage: Eukaryota > Metazoa > Chordata > Actinopteri > Chaetodontiformes > Chaetodontidae > Chaetodon > Chaetodon trifasciatus. Next base: position 1,156,614 of record JBBMOE010000065.1, on the reverse strand, counting down.
GGACAAACATAAAAAGAAATAAGGAACATTTTTATTTTAATGTGTGTGTGTGTGTGTGTGTGTGTGTGTGTGTGTATGTGTGTGTGTGGGTGAGTGTGGCCATATATTCCTCAATGTGACATTACACAGTCACATTGTAGGAACTCGCCTTCCTTATGGGGACAAAATGCAAGTCCCCACAAAAAAAAAAAAAAAAAAAAAAAAAAAATTGTTAAATTTTAGGGTGAAGATGTGGGTGAAGGCTAGGGTAAGATTAGGGTAAGGGTTAGGGTTAGGCAAGTAGTGGATATTGCTATGGTAAGGGTAAGCCTCCAGGAAATGAATGATGGAAACATGATGGTGTGTGTGTGTGTGTCTTACTTTCAGGTTTGGTGGTGATCCTCAGTGGGGCGGAGCTCTCTCCTGACCCCACATCATTGTAAGCAACGACTCTAAAGCTGTAGCTCTCATCTGGTTTCAGGTTGGAGATTGTCAGCTCCAGAGATTCCGGCTCTGACACGTTCACTGACCGCTCCCTGACACAGGAAAACAAATGTCATACACTGAACTCTTTTCATACAAATATAATACCACACATAACAATGGACATTTTTCAGTTTTAAGATTTTCATTATTGTTTTTCTTATTTATTTAATTTTCTTTATTTTTTTTATTATTTAGCTTACTGTGAAAATCAGAAACTTTTTAACCACTACATTGAAAAAAAAAAACACCCACGTTTATTTTATAACAATACAGATAATTGGAGCTGTAATCAGATGTAATCTGTGTAATCCTGCAGTGACAGCAGCTAAACCTCATATTACAGCAGCTCTGCAGCCTCTCAGTCTTCAACTCATCACTGAAGAGACAGCTGTTAATGTTTCCAATGCACCATCAAATGCACACTCTTTCTCGCCTCAGTTCACTTGGAAGAAAACTGAATATTGGAGATCTTTTTTTAAGGCTGATGAACATGATAGGAAACTTCATCTCGGTAAAATTTTGTTCCTCTTTGACGAGAATCAATAAAAACATTGTCTGGGTTCACTCGCTGCATTTTCTTGTCTTGATTTTACCCAGCAAGAAGCACAAAAGAACATCAAACACAAATGCTGTTTAGTTTCCAGATTGTAACTGATCCTTAATTTTAACTGAAGGGAGGCTGAAACGGTACAAATAATTCAAAACAATGCATGAGGATGGTATTCCCACTCAATAAATTACTACTGCCAGGGAGTGAAAGAGTACATTTTAAAATGAGCAATAAGCGATTACAAATTAATTCTAATTACAATTACTGCTGGCAACATTTTAGTCATTTTGATAAGTGTGCTACTTCACTTGGCAAGAGTGAAATGAGGAGATTGATATCAACCTCATGTCTGTGCGTTTAGTACAGGACATACTGGAATCAGTTTCACATTTATGACATGTCATGTGTACGGTTTGAACAAATATGTGATAACTTGTCAATCTGTGAGCTTAGAGGTGCTGGTAGGTGTTGTTTTTGTAACTTTGGAGAAAGCCAGACTAGCTGTTTTGCACATCTGCCAGTCTTCATGCTAAGCTAGACTGACCACATCCTGACTAGCTCTGTACTCACACACACAGTGACATGAGATCTTCTTACCTACCTCAACAAACTATACTACTAAAATTGAGAGATGCCCCTCCCTGGATAAAGGATATTAGGATATGTTTGAAACTCGAAGAAATTCATTACTCCTCTCAAATGTCAGTGACACCGTTTTGGAAAAATATTTATAATCCTGATTCCAAAGAAGTCAGGACGCTATGTAAAATGTAAATAAAAACAAAATGCAATAATTTCCAAATGAACTGTGTGTACTGACAAAGGTTACCAATAATGGCAATATGAAAGAGGAATACACAATAATTTTCATGTAGTTTTTAATTAAACAGAAATACAAATTATCAAATAAAATAGCCCCGCTGTGAAAAAAATAGTCCCACCATACTCCCCTATTTGACTCCTATTTGACGCACAGTGCAGGATTTTATAATCTAATCTAGCTAATAATAATATGGCCCAGCTGACAATAATGACAACATTGAAGAGGAATACACAATTATCGGAGATCAAAGTTGACCGTGCACTGATTCTTGAGAGTCAGGACAAAACATGTCCCACACAGAAAAATCTTATTTATATCAAAAATAAAGAAATTAATAATGATTGACATACTCACAAAGTTAAATCTAAAGGAATTGTGAATACTGATGTTATGTTTTGGCATAGATAATTACTTTATGGGGGGATATTTGTTTAAATGTATGACCAGTGGTTAGACGGCCCATGTTATTTCTCCTGTCCTCAGAAGGTGGTCACAATATTCACCAGCCCCAAAAAACTTTAAAAACCTCTACAATTGTGAAAACATTTATATCAAATCAAAGATAAGAGTTATAAATGTATAAAACAATGCATACCATGAACATCTAAAAATATTTTCCATAGAAATCTGCTTATCAAATTTGTGTCCTCTGTTTCTGTCAACTCCATCAGATTTTTTCATAAACCTCATTAAATCAGGCAATAGCATGGCCAGCTATATTCCTGAGGGCCCCTTTTCATTCTCCTGGCTGTGGTGAATGCAGCAGTACCACAAAGGGTCTGGGTAGCTTGACATTTTTTTTATATTTTAGATGAACAATGCCAATTTTCCTATGGTCACAGCTGGAGCATGTCAACACTGTCTCACTTTTATGATACTTTTTTGAAACCATAGTGGATTCAATTAAAGTATTTTATTGAGATTATGCAGACAGCTAGCAATAGCCAAAAAAACTAGCTAGCTAGCTGCAGTGTTTTTTTCTGCAGAGGGAAAAAACCTGCCATTTTGTCAACTCCATCAGCTTACATGTCATAGTAACAACATAGTAAAGGAATAGAATGTTATTTTAGGGATTATCTGCACATTAATGTACATATATAGCATGCAATTACATTATTCTACAATATACTTATGATTTGTTGGGCATGGGCAGGGTGTGGTCTTCTTATTGAATAATTTTTCTTTTATCTGTTGAAAAACTCTCCAGCACGTGTGTTATATAGCACTTGTCTACATGATTGATTGATTGATTGATTGATGAAAAATCTTTTTCAAATCCGGTTTACTTGGACCATCAGACGAAAAGTGCACCTGTGGTAATTTTGTATTGATATATTTCAATACAGGATCCATAGGCTATGTGTCCAGAATGCCACAGCATCCTGTCTGTTTGACTCGGACAGTGTGCAAAACCCTGCCTTTCATTAGTGTAATACATTCCAGTACAGTTTTCTCTGTGGCAGATTTGTCCAAAACAGACACATCCTCTAATCAGATGCTAGATACTGTGACATAGAATGGCTTCAGAGCACAGAATGAAGAGAAGCTCAGCTTTGCAGGGAGGTTCCTAGAGGAAATCAGTGTGGAAGCTGATCACTGAGTCTGTCAGTATCATTCTCTGCTACTTCTTATTAGTTACAATTATATCAGTTGTCACACGAGCAGAGTTCAGAGAGAGATCCTGAACATTTTATGTTATACTCTTAGGAATATTGTAATGGCTGTGTCTTATCTCCCACTACTTCCACTGGACATTGATTTTGTCTGTACAAGCCAGTGTGTAGATGTTTTCAACATCTGGTTGTAGGAACACACACTGCACCTTTAAGATTTTACATCAATCAATCAATCATGTGAAGCAAACGGACATATGATTCCATAGTAATATTCAAATAAAAGACAAGGAGTTGTTATTTCTTAATCTGTTGTTACTTCCTTCTGTTAAAAAAAAACAAACAAACAAAAAAAAAAACATTTGTTAATAGATCAGAAATGCAAATACAATTTTGTCAACTTGGTTTCCCATCAACACCGTCAGATCTTCATCAGCTCGGTCAGATATATGTTTTTGTAATTTTTTTGGGGAAAAAAACTAATTCTTTCTTCAGTTTTTGTTGTTGAAGTAATAAAGGATCATCAGATCTACATCCTCTTGTGTCTTATTCACTTAAGGATATTTTTTCTATAATGGCAAAATAAAAGATAAAGTTTGAAAATGCAAATTTTTAGAAATCTGTGTATTCATAACAGTGTGAAATTAAGCCTTCAGTTGATATATTATATTTTATTGCATATCAGAGTAACTAAACACTATTACAACATACACCAGAACTTAAGATTCTTGTTGGGCTATTATAATTATATACTTTTAGTGTGTCTGACGGAGTTGACACAAATCAAGTTTTTATGGTAAACGTGAAGTTGTTAAAAATGTTTTTTAACCCCCAGCCTGCACCTTTACATGGTTAAATAGCACAGATCTTTATCTACATGAATATATAACTCTTGTAATGTAACGTCGAATTTGTAGATATCTATATAGGTCACTTGAGGGTAAGGCAAACTTGTCTTGGAGTTGTGCAAAGGACTTAATACATTCCCAACAAACAGTGTATTCAGCCCACTCTCAGCCCATCTTTTATAAGCATTATCATACATGGATGGGAGAAACTCTACATTTCCTACAATGGGCATGGCTCGTGACAGGACCATGGTTCCTTTTGTTGCTTTTGGACTGAAGTCCAGACCTTCAACATGTGTTTAATCCATACATTCTTCACTTTAACTTTTTTCTGAGACTATTGACTAACAAATGGAAGAGTAGATAATGATATTCCTGGTCAGGAGTTCTGTTCAATAGAAATCCATCCAGTCTCCAAATCCTTGACAACCCAGGCTGGGTTGCCCAGTAACAGAGTTTTAGGTTGGGTACCCCCAGACCTCCTTGCTCTTTTGTTGACATCAGTATTTTCAACCGGATTCTTGATCTCCTGTTTTGCCAGATAAATTTTGATATTCTTTTTTTTAACAACTTAACTGTGAATTGTGGCACTAGTACAAGAAGGGATTGAAATAAGACGAGTACTCTTGGTAGAATATTCATTCTAACTGACACTATCCTGCCAAAAAAATGACAAGGGCAACACCTCCCACCTGTCTAAATCTCTTTTAATTTCTTTAATTAGTTTGTTGTAATTTAAGGCAAATACATTTATAGCTTTAGGTGTAAGAACAATACCAAGGTATATGAATCCCTGCTTGGATCTTCTGAAAGAAACCAGGTGATCTAATTGGGAAGGCCAGTCCTTGACTATCATCATGGCTTCGGATTTGTTGCTATTGACCTTGTATCCTAATACTGCACTATACTCATTAAGGCTATGTAAAACAGCAGGGACTGAGGTGTTGGGGTTTTCTAAGAATAATAATAATATATCATCTGCAAAAAGTACTAACTTGTCTTGATCATTTCCTTCATCAGATATTCCCTGTTTGAGAGGATTGGCTCTTATTAATTCAGCCAGTGGCTCAATGCTTAATGCGAACAAGGAGGGTGATAAAGAGTCCTTGGCATGACCACATCTCAGAGGGAAAAATTCAGAGCAATGTCCATTTACCCTAACTCTAGATTTGGGGTTTTTTATAAAATATTTTAATCCACTTAACAAATGTATCATTAAAGCCCATACAACTGAGAGTTTGTTCCAAAAAGGTCCAGTCAACCCTATCAAATGCCCTCTCAGCATCTAAGCTGAGAAACACTGATGAGGTGTCCCTCGTGGCTGCCATTGACTGAAAGTTCAAGGCTCTTCTAACATTGTCAGTTCCCCTTCGGTTATTAGTAAAACCTGTCTGGTCTGACTTTACAAGTTTACTAATATGTTTTTGTATTCTATTTGCTACAGTGGAAGTCAAAATTTTAAGGTCAACACAGAGGAGCCTAATAGGGTGGTATGACATGCATAGAGTCGGGTCTTTATTGTCTTTATGAATAATACTTATTACTGCCTCTGACCATGACCTATGCGGATCCTCCTCTGCTAGAGCATAGTTATAGACTCTGCATAAAACTGGGGTTAAGTCATTTACAAATATTTTATAATATTCTCCAACCATCTACCCCTGGAGATTTACTATTTTTAAGCTTGAGAATATTTTCTTTGATTTCTTCTTCTCAAATAGGGGACACCATCATATCTGCCTCATCTGTTAATATACTCAGGTTAACTGAATTAAGAAAGGATTCAATCTTTTCTATGAGGCTCTTCTTCCTCTTCATATAACTTTCTGTAATAAGTAGCAAATGCCTCTGCAATATCTTTTGGTTGGGTCAACATCTGATCATTGTTTGGGCATTTTATCTTGTGTAATACTCTGTTTGATTGGGCTTTGTGCAGCTGGAAAGCCAGCAAGTTGCTTGCTCTGTTACCCATTTCATAGTACTTCCTATTTATAAACTACAATGCTCCTTCTGCTTTGTAAGTTAACAGATCATCCAGTTTTTGTCTATTTTCTTTTTATAAGCCCAATATTTTCTGATTTTTGGGTTGTTGATGCTCTGGTCTCTAATCTTTTAATTTCCCTGTAGTTCACTACGTTGAGCTGTCCTTGGCTTTTTTAATCTTGAAGAAATGCCAATAATATTACCCCTCATCACTCCCAGAGAATAGAGGGGGAAGCAGTGTCATTGTCATTAAAGGTAAGATTGTCCGTTAGGTCTGTATGCATTTCTTGTTTAATTGCATCATCATTTAACAATGAGACATTAAGTCTGCAATATTTACTTTAACTGTTTACTTTGCCCTATCTTTATCTTTAAGGTGACAGGGGCGTGGTCTGATATAGTAATTGGTTTTATATTACACTCCTTAGTCCTGTAGATGTCTGCTTTAGATATCAAAAACATATCCAGCCTAGAGTAACTGCCATGCACCTGCGACATGAAAGTAAAATCTTTTTCTCTGGGGTGTAAGCAGTGCCAGATATCCACCAAACCCAATTCACCAATCATTGGTAGAGGAGTAGTTAACTTTTTGGTGAGGGTGCCAACTCCCTCTAAGAGCCTATCCATAGTTTGTCTCAATACACAACGGAAGTCTCCACCTATCAAAATAGTTCCCTCTGCTTTGTCTGCTAATAAAGATGCTATATTCTTATAGAAATCTGCACAGTCTTCATTTGGGGCATATAGATTGAGCATTGTTATTTTAGTACCTCCAATAGTCCCTATCACCATCACATATCTACCCTCTTTGTCCTCCATTGTTTTTCATGATTGAAGTAGACTAATTTATTGAACAGGATGGCACATCCCCTTTTCCTCTCATTTTCAAAAGAGGCACTATATACCTGGTCCACCCATTCTCTTTAGTTTAGTTTCAAATGTTCTTTTTCTGACAAATGGGTCTCCTGGATCATTGCTTATAGAGCAATATAATTTTTTAAGTTGACTAAATACTTTTTTTCTCTTAATTGGGCTGCTTATACCCTTAATGTTATAACTAATAGAGTTTAGGCTGTCCATGTATTATTGTTTGAAACTTATTATTATTATACTGCCATCTCAGTTTTTCCCAAACGCACGTGATGTCAAGTATGGGAAAAGAGTCACAAGATGACTGTGGCCCAACGCTAATCTCAAGGTAGAATAAACAAAACAAATAACGTAAAGTAGAACATGTAAAGTAAAACAAGCAAAATAAAGTGAACTTCTGCATATCCAACTGGTTTTCAGTTAAAATTACTATCTTTCAATCACATCAAACTTAAACACAAACCAGTCCCCGGTGTAACCTGGGCAGGGGAAGGTGACTGTTTCTCCGTGGGAATCACACACAGTATCGGTACAGCTGTTGTCCAGCTCTCAAGCAGTTGCTGCTCAATGTGCAAGTATTGTACTCGCAGCTCACACTTAAGTTCCATCCTTTACAATAAAACTTGCAGTTTTTAACTGTACAAAATAAAAACTGGGCATGTGTTGAGATCACTCATCTCCCTGAAAGAAAGCCTTGACAATCCTGCCCGACAGCATCGCCGGGTCTTTCCTCTTCTTCCTCCCGATCTGCTTCACCTGCACGACAGCTCCCTCTCCATCTGCTCCCGCTCGTCCACCTGGACCTGGATATTAGGCTCACACAGCATTGAGAGAGCACAGCTTGGCCCTAATGTTTTCTGCTTTAGTTATTTAATTATGGCCCACACCTATGCTCTCTTCTTTTGAAGTTCCGAGGAGTAGTTATGATCAAAATAGTTTGGTTTTGCTTTAAACATGATCTGTCTTTGATTCCAACTTTATTGCAGGATCATGTCTTTCACTGAATTTTCCTCAAATTTAACAATTAATGACCTCGGAGCGGCCGTGGGGATCTTGGTTTAGTTGTTAGAGATCGGTGGGCTCTCTCTATTTGTAGGTTCACTTCGGGCACTGGTTGAAGGGCTGACTGAATCAGATCCTTTATAAACACAATCATATCTTTTCCTTCACTCCCTTCGGGTACCTGGTAGATTCTCAGGTAATTGCATCTCAACTTGTTCTGCAGGTCTTCACACCTGGCTGTCAATTCCACCTCCCGGCGCAGCATTTACTGGATTGCTCTCTCGCACCTCCTCTCGCTGTCCTCTGTAGCACTGATCCGGTCCTCCACTTCTGTGGTTCTTTTCTCGAGTTTTGTCATTTCGCCTTTCTAATCTTGCATTGTTGTTTCCAGCTTTGTCCAGCGATAGCCTGGTCTGGCTGTGCCCTTCTAGATTTTCTCCAGCTCAGCTAATATTTTGGATCCTGAATCACGTGTTAGCATTAGCAACACCACTTACAAGATCTTGAAATTGTGGCTTCGACTTTTCATTCTTATCCTTCGAGTGATCCTGTTTGCTTGCACTTTTACTTCTGCTCATCGAAGACATGTTAATTGGTGTGTTTTTGCCAAGTGTTAGTAGATTTGTTAGGAAATTATTAGTTAGACGGACGGAGCTCAACTTTTAGGTTGTTGCCTTGAACATGACATCACCGGAAGTCCAGATTTACATGTATCTTGTTAGCTAACAATCTAATCACCAATCCATCCCAGAGTCAGCTGGGTTTTACTGACATTTTAGTTCGGACTGAGCTCACACCTGGCAACCTTATAATGGACTGATATATGTTAAGTGGTCTTAAATTGCTTTTGTGCATAGATTAATGGATTTGTGATAAGTAAAACCCCTTAAAACATACTTCTTCAAATAAACAAGAATATGAAATATTTTAAGCTAATTTTTATATTGGAATCATTAAACATGCATTAATTGGGGGTCAACAAATAAGAAAGATTTTTAACTCTTTAAACCTCTTAATTCACAAATCCCACTGAAAACACATTAAACCTCTAACATTAACTCTGCTACTGATGATAGTGGAAAAAAAAATAGACCATTGCAATTACTTTTGGATAAGGTTTTCCAGCATCTACTACATTGTTGGATTGTCAGACTGCTTTTAAGATAGCAAGACATCAGACTTTGAAGATTTCAGTTCCTTTGCCATGTATTATACAGTACCTGGATCATTTCTAAGATAGGCTGCTGTTTTAAAAAGTGTTTTAAAAGATGAGCAGCAGGTAGAGTGGACCAGAAGGTCGGTGGTTTGGTCCCTGGCCTTGGCAGTGCACATGCTGAAATATCCTTGGGCAAGATACTGAACCCCAAAATTGCCACTGATGTTGTGCTATCAGTGTGTGAGTGTGTTTGTGAGCAGTGGCTTAGCATATGTGAATGAGCTGTACGAATGTATGCGTGAACAGGTGAATGTAAACTTGTGTTGTAAAAGCACTGAGTGGTCGTCAGACTAGAAAAGTGCTATACAAATACAGTCAGTTTATCATCTAGTTTATGTGAACTTTATCAAAGAGCTAGCTGCTGTATGATGTTGACACTAATGTCATCTGCTGCTTTTGTTTCTGTACATTGCCATGTAGCTGTTACCATGTGTGATGTCGCTTTTTGTGATTGGTTAAACCTGTTGTATCACAGAACAAAATATGGAAAAAGTCAAGCAAATAAAATACAAATTAGGCTTGTATTTATTTTTCATTCAAAGATATGTTCCAAAACAAAAAAATCCCCCAAAATTGGAATTGCATAAAATATTTTTGCTCTTAAAAACAAAATGATGGGATTAATGTGTACATTAACATATTTTAAAAATAATAAACACAATGACTTACCTATGAGATTGAAAACTCATGTTGTTGCCCATCTAATTCATTCTGCTTTCCTTCTTTTTCTTTTTTCTCTCTTTATCTCTCCTCCAATTTCTGTTTTATAGTCAATATATTTCCTGGAATTCATTACAGCTGACAAAAATTTCATCCTCACTCTTCCTTCTTGCCATCTCCCTTTCCCTTCTTCTGTCGTTTTCTGCAAGTTATTAGTGCTCAAAAACCCTACGTCTGTATTTTTCTGTAAGCCATTCGAACTGACAAAATCTCTGCTTTTGTCCCTTCTGTAAGTCATTAGGACTGCCAGTACCCCTCTGTTGTATCATTTCACAATGAAACTTCAATGGTTCTTCTGTCCAGCGTGCCGTTCAGAACCCTAAAACACTGCAGGCCAGTTAGTCCCCAAGGTAACAAACCTTCAAAGCCTGGATGTGAAAGCCTTCAGCTGGAACCCCGTCTGTCAGAGTTTCCCATTTAACATTAGCAAGGGACACACCAATATGTAACTCAAAGCTTTTCTTAGTTAACATTCAGAACTGCTGTGACCAACAGAGCTGTCATCAAAGGAAAGAAGTGCTGTCTTTGACATATTGACATACTGTATACAACTCTAAACTCTAAGCTTCCTGTTATATAGTAATATGGTTCTGTGAGGGGTCTGGAAAGCATCCCCCTCACTAAGGTGAAAACTGAACATTGTTGTCAAGTAAGAGGGGTTGGAACCCTCCTTGCTCAGCATTCTGTCAACTTTTGGGTGAGACTGTGGATTTTTCCTGTTAAATGTTTGTGGCCACCATTAAAGAAAAAAGAATCAGAGCTCTGGAAAAAAAAACAACCTGTTTGTCCGAGGCTGCTCGTTTTCACATCATGCTCTACACCTCAATCCCTCCAGCTCTCATCCTGTTTGTACAGGTCTGCTACCATCAAAATCCTACAGGTTCACACACCTTCAAGTCTGCAGTCTTTTTAGGTAGCTCTAGGGATGGCAGTGTCAGTCTTTGAGTTGGTCTGTTGGTCCCAGACTGAAATATCTAAACAACGTTTGAATTAGTGACACTGATGATCCACTGATTTTCCTCTGTGGTTTGTGGTTTTAAGTGAAATGTCTCAACAACTGAATAAATTGTCATGGATTTTGGTACACACATTTATGACTCTTGGGATTCATTGGAAATTTAAATTTTAACAAAAAATTTTGTTGATATAGAGCATGCAATTCAAAATGGTAAATGGTTTTTAGTTGAGATTTTCCTGGAAAACAGGAAATTTTTAAAGGTGACCTCTGGTTAACCAGTAAATCCACCACACTGATGTGATTTGTCTGAAATCACCAAGTTCCAATAATTTCAGCCTCACCTCTGTTGGTATTCTAACACCTGTAATTGAAAACCATGGCTCAGATCTCCTTTTAGAAATAAAATGCTGTGGATCCTGTGATCCTATCCTGAAAATACCTAAAGCTACATGTACTTTTAGATGTCATCATTATGAGGTCATGTCCCTTCAGAGGTCAACAGAGGTCAATACATTATGCTACAACATGGGTTCAGGTGTACATTTGAGCATTTCAACTAAAGTGTAATTCTTCATTTGCTTATTTTATTTGAATTATTCTGAGACCTTAAAAAGTACAAACATCAGATAGATGACCAGAAAACAGCTAAGATTCAAAGTCCACATGGTGTTGTAGGTTGTCCCGACCTACAGTTTGGGAACCTCTACCTTATGGAGACAAAGATAAAAGTCCGTTCTTACCTCTCGACTCCGTCTTGGGAGTAATAAATTCCATAGGTCTGCACAGCTCCTCCTGTCTCCTCTGGGGGGCGCCACCTGAGTCGGACAAATCGGCTGGACACTAGGACAGGGACCAGGTCGCGGGGGGAAGAGGGGAGGGCAACGCCTGGGCTGGGGGACACTGGTGGGGGATCAGAGGAGGAGGAATAAGTCAAAGGGGTGCCAGAAGGATGAGGGCAAGGAGGAGGCATGTGGGCAGGTCTATTTTGAGTGATTGTGGCATCTGTTAACAGTTCATCCAAGGTAGGGGGAAGGAGGGAGGAATGGAGGAGAAGCAGGGACGAGGACAAGGGAGGTGGAGGGGAGGAGGTGAGCAAATGAGGTGGAGCAAAGAAAAAATGACAGGAGTAAAGGACAGATGAGATGAGCAGATAAGGAACAGAAAAGACAAGAAAGAAAAAAAGGAAGAAGAAGAGTGGTAAAGAAGATCACAGGCAAGAAGAAAAAGCGACAGAGCATCTGAAGAGTGTAGTCATCAATCAACATGTGTCAATAATCTGAAAGTAAAGACTGCTGCTGGATTAATTCAGACATTTCAAACAGGTGAACTTCAAAATTAGCATTTTGTTCCTTTGTTTTTTATTCCTTCATTTTTTTTTTGTCCAGCTATAAAAACTCATAAAACACTTGTTGATTCTCCATCCTGGTATAATATGAGCAATTCCTGAATTGGTTACAGTATATTACAAAAATAAGAGACACATAAACTGCAGATCGTGAATCTTTGAACCAGGATTAGCTAGTGATCTGTATCTGGACATCTGATCACAGGCCTTTCATTTGACACTGGTATTCATAAATGTTCTTATCTTGAGCCCACATTGTGATTGAATCTTAATATGCAAATTAAGCAGGCGGAGCTGGCACACATACAGCTGCCTCAAGGGACTGATACAACGTGCAAGGCAAGGGTCACATGACAGATAGTGATAACTGAACTCTTCACAGAATGTGTGAAGACTAGTAAACTACTGTAGCTGAATGAATCGCTTTTTACTGCAAGATTTGCCCATTTTAGATTTTGGTGTGTCCAGGCCTTTATCAGAAGAAGGAGAGGCTTGCTAGCACTCGTCCAAGCTCACCTACCACTGTCAGTAACCGTAGTGTTGCATGACCAGACTGGTCAGTTTTTAATGACTTATATTTACATTTATTGTTAGGTGGCGACCTCTCGTGGCAGTAACAATTATGACATGGGTGATGGAAGAATTTTTGTGGATGGATGGATCAAACAAACACCTGTCCCTGTGTTCTTGTCAAGTGTGAGACCAAAAGTCAACATTGACTTATTTGAACTTAAGTAAAATTCTTAACTTACATCACATATGCGCAAGGTCGCATTAATTTAAGTTACGTATATAACTTAAATTATGTAACAAATGCACTTATTTTATTTATTTTAAATCTAACCAAGTAGTTTATTTTCTACACCTATCCATGTAGTTTTGGTGAGTAAACCTTACCAAAGTGCAACTAAATATTCTTCATATCCCTCTCTCCCTCACCCCCTTCCTCTCTCTTTCCTCAAACTCTACTTATGTAGAAGAAGACTGTTAGCTTGACTCTCTCTCTTTCTCTCTTGACACTCAATTTCAGGCCTCATTTGAGCCAGCTGCAGTTAAAAACGCCTGTACTACACAACACATGAGCACACACAAACACACATGCGTGCAGACATGCACATGCACACTCCTCTCTGCCCTCTAGTTTTAAATTCCTCTAAAATGGATATTTATTCCTATAAATCCCACTATTGTGGGTGAGTGCATAAAATCTCTAATATCTTGAGTGAGTGTCTGTGTGTGTGTGTGTGTGTGTGTGTGTGTGTGTGTGTGTGTGTGTGTGTGTGTGTGTGTGTGTGTGCACGTGTGCGCGTGTGCTTGTATGCACTATGTGACCTAAGTGACCTGAAGGTGGAAACTGACTTTAATGGATGAAGACAGAATACAGGCATGTAGACACAAGGAAACAAAGCAGATGCATGGGTCAAGTGGAATAAACTACATGAGAGACCCCCCCCCCCCAAAAAAAAAGAACAACTCACTAGGGCATGAAATGTGTATTAACCTGCTATAAATGTGTATTAACCTGCTATAACTCAAGAATCAAGGGTCTAAAGATACAGGGCATTGTAGGTTGAACAGATTGTTAAGCCTCTTGAGGCAAATTGTGACTTGTGATTTTGGGATATATAAATAAAATGTTTTTATGTATTTGACTTGACCTGACTAGCCTTGATGGAGCAGTTTCCTGCAATCTTTGTACTGGAAGCACATAGATGAAAGTGATATCAATCCTCTAGGATTCTAGTAGAGACGGAAAACATATCCGACTTTTCCTTTACTGTCAAATGAGGCACTGTGAGAGTAGAGAGTGTGTGTGTTTTGTCATTTGTTGTGAAGGCTCTCTGCATGTTTTCAAGCTGCTCATGACAGTTTGTGTCTGTGTTTGCAGTAATTTATTATGAAAGCTGAGTGTGTATACATTTATTTACCTTGAAAGCTGTGTGTGCTGTGGGTGTTGTGCACTGACAGTTACACATTGTGAAAATTGTGTGTGTGTGTGTGTGTGTGTGTGTGTGTGTGTGTGTGTGTGTGTGTGTGTCTGTGTCATTTTCAGTAAAAGCCTTGTGTTACAGTGCAGTAATTCTAGGTGTCTTTCTGTTGTGCGACATGGCTTTGCTGTGATGTTATTACTGTGAAAGCAGGAGACGCAGGTAACACACTGAACTTGCAGACCACCATCGGCACCAAAAACACCCCAAACACACTGAAGTGACCTTAGAGAGCTGACCGAACAGCCTGATCAGCCTGTAATAATCAGTAGTTCTGAGTAATGATCCAAGCTCTGAGAGCACCTCATTATCACAAATTACTTTAACCTTAATACACACCAGACTGTTGTTAACACACTACTTTTTTCTGTAAAACACACCTATGTTGACATTCAGCAAAACATAACACACCAAAAGTCCAAAACACTAGACTGCACTAAGGGTAGCATTAGATTTCATTAAAATCAAAAGGGTTCACTCTCTTAGGAGCATGAGGGGGATCAAGACATTTCATGTAAATGTATCCAGTATAGTTCAGATGTGTTGCTCTGGATCAGAGAGTGAATTCATGTATTATGTGAATGATGTTTATAACAATTATATGAAACCACATCACATTTCCTTTCATGTTTTTGCCTCAAACTCTGGCAAATGTGAAACCTTTATATCTTATCTCTACATTTTAATACCTTATGTTTTGAATAATTTCACTACAAATTCATGGACTGACAGCAGAAACTAAAATGGAAAATAGCGTTTGAGGTCTTAATTGATTTGATCAAACCTTTCCAGATATGTGTTGGATTTTGAAGAAAATGGAATGCATCATGTGTAGATTTGTCACCAAATCAGGTGTGCATTAAACTAGACCTATTTATCAACATTTCGTGAGTGCCCTATTGTGTGGAATACACAAGGCTCTCATGTCCTTTAGACCTATTGTTTGGGAGCATTGTGGTTTCCTGCAAAGTTATAGCAACACTGGACAAAGAGTGGTAGAATACAAATAACTGTTGACAGACATAGTTGAACCAAAATAGAGCCTCTCAGCATACAAATAATCAAATATTTGCAATTTGCCACCAACTGAATGTATTTATTTGTGCTCATGGCCCACTAAAGTCATCCAGAAATAATCCCCTGCCCTGTCTAAATGAAGAGAAGATACAGCCATCCAGGAATCCACTGTATCTACTGTCCTGTATGAATAAGCAAGAGCTGTGATGAGTGAACCTCCAGAGCTACAGAAAGCTGCTGGACTGTCTCAAATCTGAAAACAAAATGAATGTTGAGTATGAGCGTTCCTTTTGTTTTTCCTACTGCTGCAGAAATGTAGCAGACAATGACCCTACAGACAATAACATTCAACATGTTTTTCTGTAATTTTGTGGAGTATTATACACCCTGACTAAGTATACCCTCTCTGTACAGTGTCGACTGTTCCTTTAAAGCACATGTGCATTTGGTGTTAAAAACTGAAATAATTTCATAAAAGCCCTCACATTTCCTAGAGTTCAGCTTTCTTTGAACAGCAGGATTCATTCAATATATGATGCACAGACACACAACTGTGGTTTTATTCACACATGCACACACTTCCTCTTTCTTCTTCCTCCTGCTGAGTGATCATGAAGGGGCTGATGGGAAGGTGTTTCATCACAAAGCGGATCAATGTTGGAAGTGACAACACACATCCATACAAACACACAATGACACACACACACACACACACACACACAGAATGGTGACACATTAAGGCGTAGGCGGTGAGGTACAAACCTCTAACCAATCAATAGTCGAGGACACACACACACACACACACACACAAGTATGCACACCCAGACGATATGGATGACCTTCTACTTTCTCTGATCAATACAGGCCAACATTGCAGAAATATCAGCACTACGAGAGGAAAGAAGATAAATATTTTCCTCTCATCTTCCATCTAGTCCTCTCTTCTTTGTGGGGTTTCTAGATAATAGATATAGGTTTCATGGAGAAATGAGGAAAATGACCTGATTATTATGAAAAGGTGGGGACTGAAAAACCAAACACTTAAGCACTAAAGCAGTGAACCAAGTCAAACTGTCAAAAATGAAGTTAACTCACAACAATGGGCAGGTTCTTTAAGGTTCATCAACTGTAGAGAGAACCAAAGCTTCATTTCTGATTTCCTCTTTTTAAAAGGTTTCATATTGTAGTGACAAGCATCTCATCAGTCTTCCTTTTTTTTAATTTGCTGTTCTGCACTGATGTTTCAAGTGAAAGCTATTAGTCAAAAGACCAATTCAGAATGGATGACACTGATCAGGATGACACTGACCCAAGAACTGAGGTTAACAACACCCAGTCAGCAGCATTTTAGTGACAATTCCTCCTAAGTGACTGATGAAAACAGTATCCAGTGTATCACTACTAAATATATTTTTTTTCTGATTCATTTCAATCAATTTCTTAACTAACAATAACAGAAAAGATACTGAATTCTTATCACAGTTGAAACAAATCCTATTGGCTTTGAAACACAATGCATCATATTGTGACAAAGGTATGCTATTGGATCGACCCTGTTCTATTCTATATATACATATATAAACTTAGAATGAATCTCAAAGGCTGGTACGACTTTATGTCTCTCTCCTTCCATATCAAACATGTTTCATTGAACTTAATTTCATTAAATTCGTCATCTCAATGTGCTTTGAAGCCGTTTTGGGGCATCGCCGGGTCACCGCTTGTTGCTCACTGCACTCAGCAGGCAGATTGTGGCTGTCTTGATTTGTTTTGTTGTTTTGGAAGGGAGAGAGTCAGACCAGCACCTGTCTGGAGCGAAAAACCTCTGTCTGGAGGAAGAGGGACATGAAGAAAAGGAGGAAGAGCAGGTGGATGGAAGAGAGAGGAAGAAGTGAAGGTGTATGAGTAGAAGGAAAAGCCGGAGAAAGAAGTGGAGAACAAACAGAAGAGTGGTGGTGGGGAGGTGAAAGACAGAGGAAACTGAGGTGAAGAGAGATGGTTGGGGAGGGGGAGGGGACGGAGGAACACAGAAGATAAGGTGAGGTGACGAGAGGAGAGGCAGAGGAAGAGGAAGAGAAAAAAGAAACTACTTGACAGAGGAAAAGTGCAGGGAGGAGGAGAAAGTGAAGGAGTAGGAGGAACAAAATAAATTTCATCAAAGCACTGGTATGTACTGACATTTTCTTTTTGATTATTTTGATGCAATATTGTGGAAGGATCTCTGTTTATTCAAACTTACAAAAAATAATGAACATTTACATGTACTTGGAACTGCTCTAATCAATATCTGGTATGAGAGGAGTCATTTGTTGAGAGGAGAATTACCACCACATTACTATCAGAGCTTTGAAATGTCAGCCCAGTCTCATTCCAAGGGCATCAAATGCCAACGCTTTGTCGTGCGGCATGACACACCTGTCCATGACAATATTAGATGACAAGAGCAAGGTGACGTACTATAAAGACCAAAAAACTACACATGGAGGAATTTGAGGTAGATTAATGAGTCAAACAAACACATAACTTTCACCCAGGTGACTGGGGTTTGTGAAACCAAACGTGAAAGATCTTTTCCTAAACCTAACCAAGTAGTTTTAATGGCTAAACATAACCAAGTAGTTCTGGTGCCTCAACCTATCCAAACTGCAACCAAGGCTCTCTGGCAGGAAGGGGATGGGATGAGAATGTGTTGATGGCCGGAGCAGTTGTGCTGGGTATCTAGTATTGCCATGGATGCATTAATACTGGAGTTAGTTGAAAGTCCAGTGCATCTCATTCAGACACTAAAGAATACCTTGTCCATCTGTATGAGTCCTGACAAAATGGCAGTATTTGACATTCTGGGAATGAGTACGGGTTGGAAGTGTTTCTTTTAGCTTATTGTTCTTTAAAGTCCACAAGTTTTCTGTTTCAGTTCAGCTGCACTCCTCTCTCCTCTGTCACCTCCAACCATGACAGCAGACGTTTCTAGTAATAAAGCTTTGGTACGCTCCGTGGTACAATACCTGCCGCAAAGGCAGTGACTGGCTGGAGAGCACAGTGAAGCACTTAACAGCTAAAGAGCCAGATATTTTTGTTAGGAGCTGGTGGAGACCAAAAACAGAGCTAAAAGTTACATTCATCAGGTGGCCGGAAACTGGAGCCCAAATGATAATGCTGCTCCCTGTCTGCTGCATGTGTAAATAGGCTATCTATATCTTATTATATCTTTTATCTATTAGACAAAATCTAGAAGACAAAACAATGAATATCATTACAGCTACGTCATACTGTTTGATCAGTCAACTACTTATAGGAGACAGTTGTTAGAAAATATATAATAAAAACCCAGCTACATGAGAGTGGATTTTAGTGTTATAAAGTGTTACTTACTGCTTCATATGCTTTGACCTCCTAAACCCAACAGTTTAGAGTTGACTGTGAACACTGCATACACAAACTAACCTCCAATTAGAGAAATCCTTTTTCCAATACAACCATTGAATATGAATGCAGCATCATAAAATGTTCAACTGAATTCACACACATAAACACAAATAGACAAATATTTAGGTTTTATACATAATATATATTTGTCATATTGTGTTTCTTACCTACTTCCACAAGCATGGCTGTTTCTTTTTGTTTAATGATCATGTTATGAAATATTCTGTTAATCAATCAGTGTCTGCAATGTGTATACAGGATGCTGTGCAATGCGTGATTCATATTTAAAATTCATTACGTTTGCAGGGATTTTTTGTGTTTGTTTAGGTCATATAACATTGGTCAAATGGTCAGAACAAACACATGCACACTTCTTTTGCTCTCAGGCAAAAACTTAATACGTATCTCTACCTGTCTCTCTCTCTCTCTCTCTCTCTCTCTCTCTCTCTCTCTCTCTCTCTCTCTCTCTGTGCGCACACACACACGCACACACACACACACACACACGCACACACACACGCACACATGCACCCACACACAAATGCACACACATGCAACCCCCACCAACACAAACACACACACAGAGACACACACTCATCTACTCATCTGGTCCTCACAGGACAGAGGATTGGAGAGGAGGAGAGGCTATCGTCACCATGGCAACAGACAGGCACTCCCACACCCCTACCCTCCTACACACAAATTCTGTTGTAAAGTGGGAATATAGTAAAGTGTGTGTGTGTGTGTGTGTGTGTGCGCACAGAGAGAGAGAGAGAGAGAGAGGAGGTGAGGGAATAGAAGCATTACACTGTGTGTGAGAGATAAGGTGTGTGTGCGTGCATGCGTGTGTGTGTGTATATATGTGTGTGTGTGTGTGTGTGCATGTGATGGATTTGCTAAGGTCAGACGCACACTGTGGAATACAAATCTGTCATGGCTGACACACTTCCTCTCTCTCTCTTCACCTCTCTCTCTTCCTCACCCTGCCCTTCGCTTGACCCTTCTCTTACTCTGTCTTTTCTCTTCCTCTCACTCTCTCTCCATCCATGCATATCCTCCCTCTATCTTTTCTCTTCTAGCCTCCACAGAATTGTGTTTTGCGATATAATTTTTTCTCTTATCCTCTCTCTATTTATTATTCTCTTGTCTTCCTCCTTCTCCCCCCTCTCGTTCTCTCACCACCCATCCTGATCCTGATAATCCTTCTACCTTTTCTCTTCCAGCAGTGACAAAATGATGTGGGATGACTTTCTCATTCTGTTTCTGTCTGCTGATGTCACCTTACGTCAAGTAGAGGTGTCAAAACAGAAAAGGAGAGCATGAACAGAATAGAAGACAGAAACGATAAAAAGGGAAACATTTGATATAAGGGGACAAGATGAGAAAAAGATGAAATTAATATTTTACAATAACCTACGTGGCATATAAACATTGAAAATGTCATTTTCAAAGTCTGACAGTGTAACTCTGCCCAATGAATTGCACTTAGCTCTTCCTAATGCAAGATCACTTGGGTATAAATCATTTTTTCAGAACAGTTTTATTCTTTCATATGAACTTGATCTTTTCATGATCACAGAATGTTCATGTTGAAGAATCTTCACGAATGACATGTTCCTTGACTCGAAGCTTGCCACTTGGTTATTGCTTTTCAACCAAACGGGTTGGCTGGGGTTGCCCTTTAGATAAAGAAAACTATAGATGCACCTGCATTGATTTAACGTTGTTTAACACCTTTGAAGCCCTTCCTTTCCAGATTAAATGAATATTTCCTTGTCTGTGCTTGATAACACGGATCATCTAGATGTGCTCTCACTTCACATCAGTGGATTCTGCAGTGCTTGAGGTCCTGCCTAAAAGACAGGTGTTTATTTACATACTCCCTCTCTGGCCACCTTATGTGAAGACATATCAGTTTTCATTTTAATGCAGATGATAATCAGATCAGTTGCGCTAAGCACTGATATTTGGTGACGTCATTTGTTTTATGATATTTGAATGTTTTATTGTCCATATTTTGGAATAGAATGTTTTTAATGCTTTTAGTTCATTTTATTCTCTTTGTGTTTTAAATGTGTTTGGTTTTCTTTTAAGGGCTGTGTTTTGACTGTGTTTTGACAGGCACTAAAGGTGCTACATAAATAAAGCTTATTATTATTATTATTATTATTGTTGTTGTTGATAATGGTGTATGTGTGCACACAGTCTTCAGTGCTGCTTTCAGCAAACCAAAATTTTGGAGCATTGATAGAAATGTGGGACACATGCTTTACTTCTAAGATCAAACACAATCAGGAAGCAGGGTCCTGAACAGTTAATTCAGACAGTAGATTGAGGGAATACATGCTGGTATAGGCATGGAAGGCTGATGTTCAATCTTCTAGCCTTCTAGTGCTCAAAAATGGTTAAATATAAATTAATTCCACAGTGACTTCAATCAAGCCACCAAATCAAGTCACCATCTTTTCTTTTGATTTTCGAAAGCGTTTTTACTTCCTAAACCTTACTTCATGCAAGACTCAAGATGTGAGGCCCAATCTCTAGTGTCAAAGTCGTCCAATGGTCCACCCACCATCCATCCTTACACCTTCCCTTAATATAGCTCCTACAGTACATTTGAAAAAAAACCAAAAAAAAAAAACGATTATTTTTCTGTCATTAAACAAAAGAGGCCAAAGTTCTTAAATGTTAGCAAATCTCCAAATACAAGGAGCTATGTAACAACTTGTCTACATAAAACAGGATATGCCAGACTCATGATTTACAGCAGAAACTATCAAAGATTAAGTAAACAAGAACATGAATCTGACCAGACATTTACATTTTTTTGTTACTCTTTTTTGATTATCTGTCCAATGGACACATTTTGGTTGGTAAAAAAATAGACAGTAGATATTGTAAAAAAAAAAAAATTGATTGAGAACAGCAAAGTACAGACACTGGACTAAGTCTGTTTGACACACACTGTGACCCAGTTAGATCTCCATCAGGACTGAGATGAAACACTGAAACAGACAAAACACAGCAAATACTATCTGTACTCACATAAACTACCAAGGGAACAACAACAACAACAACAGCAACACACAAACTTTACATGATGAAGTAATAAAAAAACCATCACCCTCCAAATTTGCAAGGAAAATACCAGCTCAGTGATCACTGTCTTTCCAGTGGCAGCCTTGATACACTCAAAAACAAACCATGAACATGCACGTATACCCACACATACTTCATTGAGTGTCTTCACTGTCTGTCACACAAGCTGTGGTTTCCACTTGGGAAGAAGGGGATATAGCCCCCTGACTTTTCAACTTAAAGCCTCAGCAAGGCATTACCAGACATATGACAAACAAAACACTGTCTGATTTCAGTTTTTCCTATTCAGTGACTGATTGGGTCGCTGAGTGCCACAGCGGCCTTGAGAGTGTCCTCTTTTTACAGCATCAGTTATTTCAGCAATTGTCCTTAAACAACATCTGTTTATATTTAAATGGCAAACCTAAATAAAATAAATCACTGCTGACATAAACATCAGATCAGAAAAAGAACATTCATTCGATAGGACAAACAAAGTATTTTGTTGCTTAAATTGGTGGACTTGGTTGAAGTTCACTCTGCTCACAACATGCAAAATGCATGTAAAAGTTTTACCAAATGTAAATCATTTCATCTCTCAAACTACCTAATCAAGATCACTATGAATATTTCTTTGTTTTACGAAACAATCCTTGGCCCAAACATTAGGCACCAAAGAACTCAAGTAGGTTTTGCAAGAAATAATCATCATACATTTTTTCTGGGTTCAAAAAATCATTTCATCTATGTTTCAGGACCTGACCATCACTCAAAGATAAGGCAAAGAACAATGTTCTTGTTGGGAAAGTTGGAAATATTATCAATCATAAATCAGGTCTGTAGCAAGGAAACTAAATATTACTACCAAACAACCAAACATCCAATTTAATTTGCAAATTAAATGATTCAAAGAGGGAGGAAGAAATGACAGAAAGAAGAAAATAATATTTAGAATGAAGAGAATGAAAGAGTCATGCATGGGCACAAAGGCAAAAGGAGGATAAGGGTAGCAGGAAGGAGGGAAAGAACAACTAACAGAGGAGAGTACAGGGAAAGAAAGAAAGAAAGAAAGAAAGAAAGAAAGAAAGAAAGAAAGAAAGAGGGACAGATAGTAAATAAAGAGATGGAGGAAAAGATAGAGTAGTACTGCAGCACCTTACGCAGTGTGTCCTGACCTTCAAGCAGTAATAACACCTTATACATTTCTCAGACCTCAGACCTTTACATACACCACACACACACACACACACACACACACACACACACACACACACACACACACACTCTCTCTCTCTCTCTCTCTCTCTCTCTCTCTCTTCATGTTTGAAGCTGAACTTATTTAGAATCTGTGAGAAAATGTAAAAATTTGTAAATAATCACTTTTCCAGATTTTTTGTCCTGAATTCTGTCATCCTGGCTCGTTTTCTGACTGATGAAAGAGACAAGATAAAATGAGGAGAGGGGTGGGATAGAGAGTTAATTGAAATAAAACAGGTGACAGAAGAATAAACATGATCTGTCCAACATGAGATTATGAGAGAGAAAGAAGGCAGATAAATGGATAGATAGAAATTAGGGAGGGAAGAAGAGAAAGGCGAACAGTTGAAAAAAGAGAAGGACAAGATGAGGCCAAGGAGAGACATCAGATCAGTGGTTTGAGGTTTAAGTCCTAATCCATCTTTCAGATTAGATCCAGCCCAGGATTTAACAGAGACTGCACTGCAGAGCAGACGAGAGAGGAATGAGAAGACTGTAGAAAGATAGGAGAAAGATAGAGATGGGGGGTAATGTCTTTCACTCATGTATGAACATACACACCAAATATATACAACCTCTTTATACCTGTCTGTCTCAACACTTGACAACACAAACTGTTTTAAAATGAAATGATCAGATAGGAATGAAATAAGATTACACACTAAAAAATTAAAATAAGAAAGTATAAATGCATGTCAATTTTGACACAAGGACATTTTCTGTTTGGGGGTTGGGGGTAATATTGCTCTAATTAGCAGTAACTTAATGCATCCATCCCATCTATATTCCATTTCAGTTGTCACAGACGCTGTGGTAGCCTTTGTTAGAAGCAGTTATCTTATCATTTGTCAAGTTGATTGAAGAAATACAGTATATGAGTTCTCATTTCTAGAAGATGACTTCCAACAACCTGCATCCACCCTGTGTAATGTCAAAGGGGTCACCTGTAGTGACAACACAGAAAAATATTGCAGACTCAGCAGTTCAAAGAGCTTCTTCGCCTCTTTTTGCTTCTTGGTTCAGTCTCAGCTTTCAGTTGTCTATTCCTTACCATCCCTGTCTGTTTCACAACACTTTGACCTCCAGCTTATCAAGACCTGACTCATTCAACTAACTGTTGGTTAACTAGGCAAACAAATCAATTTAGCTACCCTCCTGCGAGTTATGTTACTGAGGTGAAAGAGTGTGTATATGTGTGCCCGAGTGAGTGTGTGTGTGTGTGTGTGTGTGTGTGTGTGTGTGTGTGTGTGTGTGAGAGAGAGTCACTCCAAGGATGAAGAAGAAGCCTGGCATCATCAAGGGTAACAAGATGGTATGCTGACACACGCCCACACACACGTACACACACACACACACACACACACACACACACACACACACACACACACACACACACACACATACAGCATGATTTCTCATGGGAATGTGTGATTGGCCGCCATGAGCCTGCTGGGATGCTCAGTTCCCGTGGTGATAGTAACGAAGTGATAACACCAACCATCTGACCCTCTTAATGTGTGTGTGTGTGGGGTGGGGGGTGGGGGGGTGCGCCATCTGTGCTGTTGGCTCAGTGGAGACACAACATACTGAACAGTGGTTACAATAGAGACAAAGAAACTAACAAAAAAACAAAGAATGACCAGGTTGGTTGAAGACATACAGGTGACAGCTCTGACAACTCTCCTGCATCTGACAACAGGTTCTTCACGTCTATTCCAGTCTTTGTCTTTACTCATATGTGAAGTCGGGGACATTTTATGTCAGCCCTCTGTGACATGCCCACTCAAAGGTTGGGGTAATCACTCCTCAACCCCCATGAATTCTGTTTTACAATCTCAGCAGTCAAATTCACAATCTTAATAGTCATGGTCAATGATAAGTATGGTTTATCAGCATACTTGAAAAACACCAGACATCATAGTTACAAACCTAATAAGGGTATCTAGAGATCTGAGGAAAAGTAAATGAAGGTGTGGAGATCTGCTGTCTCCCCTCCTTTTTTTCTGTTGTGCTCTTGTGTTTCCCCCCTCCTTTTGTCTCCTGTGTCTCTCCCCTGTCTGTTGAGTCTGAGCCACATTTGCACTCAATCAAGCAATCAAGACTCACCCGTCTTCACAGTATATAAACATCAAGGTTTCAACCAGTATTCATGGAAACATCTGCCTTGCTGCATGGTGTCTACTCCTCACCTGTTGTCGTCCATACCCTGTCTGTCTGCTCTCACCAGAGACATAACAGAACAATTCGACCATCGTGGACCCAGCCGATAAGGAGATTTAGGGCATACAGCAAGCCCTGCACCACCAAAGAGAACTTTTAGGACAACTCAGACAAATGTTGGAGGTGATTCGTGCCCAGCTACGGGCCATGTGGGCATTACATTACATCACATTAACGCACAATCCATTGTCTCTTCTTCCATTTCAGTCCCTCCGCTGCCAAAGATGCAACCCTCACTTCAGGCAGTCTGTTGTCAGAGAGTCCCATGCTAAGGACCCAGAGCCATTTCCCGCAGAGTTGGGTAAATGTTGTGGCTTTCTTTTTCAATGCAATATGATGTTCAAGTCAGAAACCATTCATCTTTCCCTCTGATATTCCTAAAATTCGTTATGTGACTGGATTTTTAAAGGGGTCAGCGTTAGAATGGGTGGAGGCACGATATGTTAGAGTGCAGCTGGGAAATTTGTCTTTTGAGGGCTTAATCTGAGTCACAGACATGTTTGATCTCTCAGATTGTGCAGAAGAAGTGGCTGGAAGACTATAGATTTTAAAACAGGGGAATTGCAGTGGTTTGTGTGGTTGAGTGCTTTTGGAATTAAGTAACACTCCATGACATTTTTTATCCAGAGCCTCAGTGAACAGCCGACAGATAATGATAACGATAACGCTAATGATAACGATGGGGGTATTGATGAGCCCGCTTTCCCTAAACTTTGTGCAATTGTGTCCGCCTGTTCTGTGTTCTGGGGAGTTCACGACAAAACTACTCATCCAACCTTAAATTGCTGTAACCTGCTACTCTGTGTTCTATCCCATCAGTTCCAAGCTTTGGTGGATTCCGGGGCAGAGGAGAACTTCATTGCTAAAGAATTAGTGAAAAAAACTCAACTGACCGCAAAAGATCTGTTTGTGTATTATGTTCACTCCCCATAACCCATTGGTTCTGGGCCATCTGTGGCTCAAGCTTCACAATCCACATATTGACTGGATGAACCACAAGATCACTAGCTGGAGTTCATTTTGTCTCTCTCATTGCCTACAGTCTGCCTTGCTTCCAGCTTAGGTCTCACTCTGTCCGTAAGACCCCAGATCTGTCCGTTGTGCCACCCAAATATCATGACATGAAGGAGGTATTCAGCAAGGAGCTGGCAGTTTCTCTCCCTCATCATCACCCTTACAAATGTGACATCGACCTCCTCCAGTCGGCTGTAGAACCTTTCTTGCCCTGAAAGGGAGGCCATGGGGACATATATATCCAGGGCTCTCTTGTTGCACCTATAATCCGTCCCTCCTTCTCCTATCACAGTCATAAATATATACCCATTGCGACTAATCTCTTCAGCCTTTGAATTACTACAGGGGGGTACAGTGTTCTCCAAATTAGACCTTGGAATGGTTACCATCTTGTGAGGATAAGGGAGGGGGACAAGTGGAAGATGGCTTTTAACACCCCTATTGGGCACTTTGAATATCTGGTGATGCCCTTTGGGCTCACCAATGTCCCAGCTGTCTTCCAGAATCATGTTAATGATGTTCTGCGAGACTACATTAACCGTTTTGTGTTTGTGTACCTGGGTGACATTTAAATTTTTTCTAAAAGTCAGGAGCGCACCCCATATTCACCATGTGCGGCAAGTACTACAGAGACTATTAGAGAACAAATTATTTCTAAAAAACTGAGACGTGAGTTTCAGTCTGTTTCCTTCCTCTGTTTTGTAATTGCAGATGTATAGGTGAGAGCAGACCCTGAAAAAAATCACTCCACTCAAGGTCAGCTACAGCTACTCTGCCACGTTTGGACTCGTTTCTTGCATTATATTCACTGAATTGTTAACCTTTCCTCTGCCTCCTGCCTCATTTGTTTGAGCTTGATATTTTGGGTCCTATAAATTCAGCTAAAACAAAACAGAAGGAAAAACAACTACAAACTACTGAGATTACAGCATGCATGGGAATAAATTACATTATAATACATTTGTGTATATTTCTCACATTTCTCACACAGTCACTGCATAACTCGTTGCTGTGTGGTGCCGCTGTTGCATTGTGCTGCTCTGTCTTGTCTGTCAGTGCCTTTTTTTGTGCTACAACATTATCAGTTATGAATTTTTTGTTCACTGTGTAGGAAAACAGACGTGTGACTCAACCAGTTATACAGTAGTTGTTGCTATGTTACTGAGTGTGACAGTGTTGATTAGCTTCACTCTGTTCACTTTTTTTTTATTTTATTTTTTTTTTTAATCATTCAGAAGTTATTCCTTTACTTTGTTGATTAGCTGGCTTTCTAGTGTGCTTGTTTGTTAGCTATTCAGTAAATTAGTTAGGTAGGCAATTAAATGGAAAGTATGTTTGTCAGCTTGGTAGATAACTAACATATCAGTTACTAAGCCTAGTTGGCTAGTTGGTTCTCTCTTTCCCTTTTTATCCTCACACACACACACACACACACACACACACACACACACACAGCTGCTGGTCTATTTAGATGCAGAGTGATTCTTTTGTATTGACTCATATTCAGATATTCTGCAGACTGGGTGAGCTGTTCACATCAGTACATCTGTATATATGTCCGTGTGTGTGTGTGTGTGTGTGTGTGTGTGTGTGTGTGTGTGTGTGTGTGCGTGTGCGTGTGTGTGTGTGTTTAATAACTGCTGTCAGACCACATGACTAACTGAATTTTAGCCCCAACACGAACAACAATGCTACACAACACAATGAACAATGACTTCGCCATAACTAGTCTAGTCCTGCTGTTCTCTCAGCTGTGACTCAGTCTGATTCAAAATTTTCTGAGAATCACAACAGAGCACATCCTCCTGCAAATGAATCATTGCTCAGTCCTGAGGCTCAAGTATTATCTCAGGTTTTGTGATATCATCAGAGTATGGAGGCCCATTTGGTGAGGCTAGGAGTGGTAAACAAAACAATTGAGAGATTTCTTTTCTTCATATCGTCTATCTCTTCATATCGTTTTTCATCACTTCAAACTGCTCAGCTGTGAGTCCAAATAGTCAGATACTTATGAAAGCAGAATGAATGCACCAAAAAAAGGACACATTTTTGTAAGTAACACATATGCCACAATTCAGACTTTTTTAACTTTAACTTATTATGCAATTTGTAATCATTATTACCATAACTTATAAAAGAACTTCTGTAACTTAACTTGTAATTATCATTCCGGTAAACTGTTAACATAATCTCTATAAGTCCAAAATATTACTTCCATAATACATAATTGTCACTTCAACAACTTGTATTAAGGCTTACGTAACTTGTATTGTGACTTCTATAACTAAAATGACTTCTTAAAAAAATATTTTTCTCAAAATATGAGATGATAAATCAGATTTGATTAATTATTAATTAGATGTGAAAATAGATCTTTTTTTCCCATTTTCCTGTGGTGTGCATCTACTCAAGGATGAGAGGTTCATGTTCGTGACCACCAGTGCGGGATGTAAACATTAATAGCATCCTGCTTAGCTGAGCTGTAACATTAGCCAGCGTTAGCTATAGAGTAATCTCCACAAGCTGGAGATTACTTTCTGGAGAGGGACATTACGATTAAGTTTAGTGTATTTTTTGCCACTTTGAGCAACAGAAACCAAGTGCCATCTATTTCCAGTGTCTCCAGACCTCAGCAACTCACATCAAAACAAGCTAGTTGAATAAACAACACTGTAGATAAGAGGAGAAAAAAATCTCATGTTTGGGTGAACTGTCTCTCTAACTTCAGTCGGGTGTCTGTATTATAGCAAGCAGCTTTAATATTGTTAACTGTCTTTGCTGTCAGAACAAAGTATTATCTAAACTAACAACACAGATGCCACAGTGGCTATATATTTCTCTCTGTATGATGACGAACAGAAGATTGTAAAGACTAACACTGAAACTGATTTCAGTTTGTCAGACACTAAACTGTGTAACTAATCTACTCTTCACCACTGATAATCAAACTGAGCTGAGACTTCAGACTAACCCAGACCAGTTTCACAAGCTGAACTTCATACTACATTCTACTAAAGACATGGTCTATTAATTTACACAACTCATTGCTATGACAAAATGCAAGAAAAAGATTGAAAAAAGAAAACAGATGACCACAGGAAGATGGAAAACAAGTGATGTCACAGGAAATACAGGAAGACTGGAGAAGAAATTATGTCATGACTGAATGAATTGAGATAACAGGTGATGACAGCAATTTGTGTTTATTAATGAGTTGCAACAGGGACATCACATGTATCAGATGTCTGTGTGCCTGTGGGTGTGTTCCTACCTGGCTCTCGGAGCAGAAGCTGAGCCATCGCTTGCGAGCTGCCGGCCGAGTTTTCAGCTACACACTGATAAAATCCTTCATCTGACTTCACCAAACCCAAAATCTGAAGGTTACTGCCATCCTGAATAACCAACACATACAACATGTCAATAAAACCTTTCAAATATACAACTAGTGTGTGTGTGTGTGTGTGTGTGTGTGTGTGTGTGTGTGTGTGTGTGTGAGACCAGGTATTTATCATGTTGTGGGGACAAAAATCTGTTTACACAGTCACACTGGGGGGACTCACCTGCCTTATGGGGACAAAATGCAGGTCCCCTTAATGTAAATCATTAAATTTTAGGGTGAAGACTGAGGATAGGGTTACAGGTTAGGTAAGGTTAAGTTAGGTTTAGGGTTAGGAATAGGCAAATAGTGGCTATGGTTAGGGTTAGGGTTAGGATTAGGGTAAGGCTCCAGGAAATGAATGTAAGTGTATGTAATGTCGCCACAAGTGATAAAAACACAACGTGTGTGTGTGTGTGTGTGTGTGTGTGTGTGTGTGTGTGTGTGTTTGCATATGTATGTGTGTTATCTTTTACAGTAGATTATGGGATAAGAGATTATAACTGATATCCAGATTATCAGATTATTAAAGTACAACAGAGTGACATTATACCCACCACACTGCTGCTCTCAGTTTGTCTTTTTTTTTTTTTTTTAGGATCACTAAGATACTATACTACTAACAGTTCCTGTTCCTTTTACAGTCTTTTCCTTCTTAGTTCAGAAAGTGTACCCCAAGCAGAGAACACAGCCAGGAAACAGATTAAGTTTTAATGATTTATTGAGAAGTGCTTAGGGAGATGGTATGACTGGTGGCAGGTGACACTGGTAACAGCATAGGGTCAACAGGCAAGCAAGGAGCAGGGGAAAGTTTGAAGAGCTGAAGAATGAAGGCATGGAACAGGAGACCTCAGGTAGAATGGCCGAAGGACAGCAACTCTGGATGATCACTAAGAGGCAGGGTCAAAAAACAGATCAGTACTGGCCTGGATGCTAGTGATATACACAGACCAGCTCTGGAGGACTGGCAGAAGGATGACCAGATGTGCATTGCCACTCTGGAAGATGTGGCAGGAGTGGGGCCTATCTCCTCTGAAGCGTGCAACTTCTAGACACATCTGACTCTAATCCTTGCTCATCAAGACTCTCCTTTTTAAGCTGGCTTCTCCCACACTCCTTTGCCAGATGATTCTCGCTCTTGCCCTTTGTGTCTCGCCACAGATTGATCTCCTGGTCCCTGCCACGTTCCTCCAGCTGACACTGTAGTCTTTTGTTGTGCTTTTGGTTCACTCATGTGGGGTTTGTTTATTCTTCCCTAACGGTGAAATTCATAGGACTGCAGGACTGGAGACCGGCTACAGGACTGGCACAGCAGCAGGGAGACTGGCAGGAGAGTGGGTAGAGCCATGAAAATAGGAGACTGCTGAAGCACAAAAACTGAGAACCATTGTAGCAATGAACCAGTGACTGCAGCAGCTCAGGAACTAGTAACAGTTGCAGCTCAGGCTCAGAGGATCATTGCAGGCTAGGAACAGGAGACTGCTACAGCCCAGGAACCAGAGACTGCTGCAACTCAGGTACTGGAGACTGCTGCATCTCAAGAACTGGTACAGCTACAGTTCAAGTTCAGTGGATCACTGCAGCCCCAGAACTGTAAGAGCTACAGCTCGGGTTCAGTGGATCACGGCAGTGCAGGAAAAGGAAATTGCTGCTGCATGGGCACTGAAGACTGGCACAGCTCTGGTGCGTGGTGGCCAGACTGCTGACTTGGTATCAGGAACATATTTTGGCTGGACCATTGACTGGAAACCAAAAGTAAATGTTAGCCTGGCCACCAACTGTGGACCAGGAACAGGCGTCAGCAGGATCAGTGAATGGGAACTATCTGCAGGAGTCACCTGGGTTGTCAATAGGGAAGTAAGGACATGTGTCAGTCAGGCCACTGAATGAAAAACAGGAACAGGTGTTGGCCAGACTGCTGACTGGGAACCAAGAGCAAGAGTCAGCCAAATCGCTGAAAGGGAACCAGGAACAAATGTCGGCTGAACTGCAAACTCAAAAACAGATATTGCATCAGCCAATGCATGGACTGGAGAGATATCAGACAAGGCGCTGGGCAGTGAAGTCTCCATGGTGCTAGGCAGTATAACCTCCACAGTGCTGGGAAGCTGTGAGGTTGGGGTACTGGGCAGTGATAAGGACGAGGAGCTGGGCAGTGATGAGAGTGAGAAGCTATGAGCTGAGAGGTATAATATTTGCATGACCCATGCTTCCTTCCAGAGAGTGTCAGAGAAGGTGGCACTAGCACAGGATCAGGCAGGGAACTGCCTGGTTGTGTGCTAGCTGACTGATAAACTGGCTGAAGGCTATCGGTCTGGGTGGTTAGCTGGGGGTTAGCAGGTTGGAGAATAGCTAGCTGAAAGCTATCAGACTGGAGGTCAGCATGCTGAAGAGGGCAATGAGGAATGCCAGGACCAGCTGGGGAGGTTGGAAGAGCAGCTGGAGCTCTATAGAGGTTAGCAGACAAGCAGTTTAAAAGACAAGCATGCAGGAAGACGCAGGATGATCCACAGTAAGTGACAATGATCTGGCACTGGATGTGTGGGGAGCTGGGGTTGAAATACAGCAAAGCTGATGAACTGGCAGGTGTGTAGAGAGGTGGCGATCTGATTGATGGCAGGTGTGAAGGAGGAGCAGAGTCTGGAAGCCACGGCCACATCACATACACACACACACACAGAAGGGGAAAACAGGAGACACAAGGGATGAGGGGAACCCAGGGAAACACAAGGGAAATAACTGAAGGCACAGCCGTGGCAGTGACAGACTTTGCATTTGGATTTAGGAGCATTAATTTAGGATTTTTTTTTTTTTATTGTTTTTTTTCCTGAAAATATTCTTCATCGTAATAGCAACAACATTATCTACCTTTTGTATAATATCAAATACTATATACTATATGCATGTTTTTCTCACATATGCAGCAGTTCTGCACCACCTCTCAATGTAGGTTATAGTATAGTTATTTTCAGTTGATTAATTTTCTGATTAATGTCATATATATTTGGATAGATATTTTCAACATATCATTTCAGAATGATTCTGGCAGACAGAAGACAGACTGTTACCACATGTAGTCAGATGGCAGTCAGATGTGATTAAAAGTTATTTTGTACCATTGAGATATTAATATAAAGAATATCTATATTTGTATAGTTTATAGGTTCTGTTTGACTCACCACTATCTGGAAATAGTCACTAGGGATGACTTCCTCTCCATTCTTCATCCAGCGCACAGTTGGTGGTGGGCTTCCTGTCACAGCACACTCCAGCTCAATGTCGGTGGACTCATAGGCGAAAGTGTTGGTTGGGTAGTTCAGGAACTGAGGAGGCACTTCAGAAATACACAAAACATAACACATAAACAACAGAATCTTACTTGAGCATTGTTCCACCTCTGCTGGACTGTCTGAGCAAAACACTCAATCATTTATTTATTTACCTTTGCAACTGTGTGTCATGTTAGCAAGTTTCTGTAACAATCTCATTACCAACCCCCTATAATTAACACACTTACAAAATTAGTTCTCAGCTTAGTGCTGAAGAGCTGAATGTGTCTGAACTTATTAGCCTCCCTGGCTCTTTACACATACACCTCCTCATGGTCATTTGACATTTCCAGGTATTTATCTGTGGGTTGTTGCTAATTTTGCAGATAATCTACATTTAAACCTTAGCTATCAAGTTAATTAGTGAAACAAAGAAGCAGTAAATTACAGTAGATAAATGCCAGAATGAGTAGGACTTTCCAAAAAACAATGTTGCCTATAGACTCATACATAAATAATCCCTCTTAATCATTACTTACGACCCACAAGAAGTGTGTGATGGTGCCTGTATCTGTGGAGACTCTGCCCTCTGCCTGTATTTTCTTATTTTGCTATGTTTCTGGGTGTCAACCTGTTGGGTAGGGGAAGCCAATAACAGTGCACAGGGTGTGAGGGTGGGACTCTAGAAAGCATGGTGAGCAGGTGCCAGATTGTAAGCACACATCCAAGATGAGCCATTGAACCAGTTAAATGAGGCCAACTTTGAATGTTGTGTTTACAATCCTGCTCATTCTGCCTTTAATCATATAATTTGGTTTTTGGTTCATCATCATGAGCTAATAGGAAATTAGGTCATGACATTGAAAGTCAGGATTTCTGTGCATTCCTGTAAGAAAAGGTAAGGCAAAAAGCCAATAAGGATTTGAACTGAAGATCAATTTAATCTTTAGTAGGTTTTAAACAGGAGTGAGAACCAGATTTATGTTCATCAAGTGGAAGCAAAATTACTCGAAACAAATACTAAAGCTAATCTGGATATGTAATAAAGAGCACATCAACTTTAATCAACATAATCAACTTCATAACATATGTCGAAGTGCTGCTGTGCTGCCCCCTAATGGCCATTAACATCAATTAATGTAGCTTTAAAGCTATTAATTAATTAAAAGGACAAATTAAAACACATTAAAGGACACTGGATGTGTCATTAAACATGTTTCAGTATTGGTCCAAAGGTCATATCATGTTTCAAATGTTTGAGCAAACCTTTAATAGATTTTGCATCTCTAGCATGTTTGTGAGATTTCATGTTACACACGTAACCCTCACCCTACCCTGCAAACAAGTTTGGACAGGGGAAACTTCAGACTGGGAAAGTTGTTCACTGTTCAAATAACATCTGTTTGGTACATTCCACAGGTAAACAGGTTCATTAGTAATAGATGATAGTATCATGATTGGGTATGAAAGGAGTATCCTAAAAAAGGTTCAGGTCTTCACAAGCAAGGATGGAGCGAGGTTCCCCAACACATGATTATATAACAGACATTACTGCAGAGGCTTAAACTTTTTTGAGAGTCATGGTGTTTAATATGTTTAAAGGAGTTTGTTTCCAAATTTCAGGTTTGAGGCATTATAACATATTTGTTTTATAGCATAGCATATTTTGTTGTGTTTTTTCTTGTCATTTTCCTCAATGTTATAAGCTTTTTTTGTTTTTGTTTTTGTTGTTTGTGTTTTAATTATTGTAGACTCCAAGATATCATTGCTTCTAGCCACAAATTAGTCTTTTTATTTTTAAACTATGGTTTGTGTATGGATTAAACAAACAATACATAATGTGTTCATCAGTATGCTTTCAGTATGCTGTTTCCCCATGTTTCCAGTTCTTGTGCTAAGCTAACCAGCTGCTGCCTGACTATAGACAGCCATGTGAGTGGTATCAGTTCTCAACAAGAGAGTGAGTATGCACATTTCTTGAAAGGATTCCTTTAACTTGAAAAACTTCTGAAAACATAAGCAAAAAAACATAGCAAAACATTTTGCCTAAACAATCTGGAGTCTAATGACCGCCGTTTAATTTGTTGAGATGTGATGGGAGCAGTAGACAAACTCAGACATGTTCAGATGCAAGCTACAGACTGCTACATTCATTCATTCATTCATTCATCTTCTATACCCCCTTTCAGGGTTGGGGGTGGGCTGGAGCCTATCCCAGCTGTCAACGGGCGAGAGGCGGGGTACACCCTGAGCCGGTCGCCAGCCGACCGCAACACACAAACAACCATTCACTCTCACATTCACACCTAGGGACAATTTAGAGTCACCAATTAACCTAATGAGCATGTTTTTGGTCTGTGGGAGGAAGCCGGAGTGCTTCCCACACATGCACGGGAAGAACATGCAAACACAGAAAGGCCCCTGCCAGACCCAGGGATCGAACCGGCAACCTTCTTGCTGTGAGGCACGCGCACTACCTGCTGCGAGGCACGCGCACTACCTGCTGCGCCACCGTGCCGCCCCGACTGCTACATGTGTCCAGGAATTAGTTTGAAGCATTAGAGACACAGAAGATCAGATCTGAACCAATCATAATCCTCCACAGCTGAATGTTGCATGTTCTTTATCATCTTGTATTAAAATGAAATGATGCAATACATGCTTATAATGTCACTGGAAGGTGAAATACACATTGCAGTTCTAGGAACAGGAGGAGCCTTTCAAAATTGCAATGGATGACCCTCCTCAATGCATTGAGTAATGCATTGCCTTTGGGAAAAAAATTCAGAAGACTTCTGGCTGAAGTGGATCATTGTATCACTGTAAAATTGTGAAATGCCTGGAAAATACTTGTTTGGAACATTCCACAGGTAAACAGGTTAATTGGTAACTGGTGATAATATAATAATATTGGGTATGAAATGGGCATCCTTGAAAGGCTCATTTGTTCACAGGTAAGGATGGAGGTTCACCACTTTGTGAAACATACAGTTGTATAAAGGATATTACTACATGGGCTCCAGAACACTGCATAAAACGGTTGTAAACAGTGTTGATTTGCAAATAATTTCATTCTGTATTCTGCATTCATGTATTTTTTTCAATGTGGTTGTTTTTTGTTTGTGTGTTTGCTTGTCTTAATAGGTTTGAGGCATCTTAGTAAGTTTTAGCTTGCATTTTTCTTAAGTTTGACAATTTTTTGTTTGAGTTGTTTGATTTGTTGTCTTCACAGATTTAACTTATTATAGGCAGGTTTCATGGCATTTTTAACTTGTTGAGATTCACGGAAATCACTGTTCCCTGCCAAGAAATAGTGTGACCCTCCATAAAGCCCCAACTTTTCATTTTTAGATTTTGGTTTTTGTATGGACTAAAAAAATGAAATATTATGTTTTAATTAGAGTGCTTTCAAGGTGCTGGTAGGTGGATCTTAAGTCACTGGCACTGTGGTGCATTATCATGACCAAAAAGACTAGGTTTCTATATTTATACACATGCAGTTCTGACCTTGAGCATTAATGTAAGAAGCTCCAGGTGATGAGAATCAGATCTGTGGAGGGGGAAGCCGAAAGTGTCTGACCATGTCTGTGCAACAGCATGAAGTGTGAAAGTGTATCAGCATGCTTAATAAGCATTTGTTGAATGGAAACTTGCTGTGATTTGAATATGGACAATTCTGCTATTCACCTAATCTAAGGTGAACATGTTGATGCTGAACTGTGAATAAATGGATTGCAGAATCCAGAGATATACAGTGCACTGATTACCCAGCAGCCTTTGTTGTGTTTGGAGAATTTCTTGTTTTTTGTTTTTTTTTTTTGTTTTTTGTTTTCTTGCGGAGCTATGAATTCACTGATTACCTGGTCATCTGAGGAGACATGAACAAAACCATTTGTGTTTCCATGCAGCTTTGTGTGATACAAACAACAGACAAGCCACTGTGTTAATGTAGCTGGTCTCATCAGCTAACACAGCGACACACGTTCAGATGATGTTAGCCTATCATCTGACTGCTATCTTCTTTAAATATGAATTTCAGACTTCCAAGTGCCACTTGACTGCGATGCACATGTAGCTCAATAGTTTGTCCTTGACAACCCCTAAACTCAGGAAGCAGGCACAACCTGCTCTCTAATTGTGCTGGCAATAATCATTATGATCCCCACGCTTTGGTCGCTGAGGCACTCTCCTAAGCACCAAAAGAACAACACAGAACCTGCAGTCAACAGCACCAGTGACAGATGCCACAGAAAAAAAAAAAAAAACATCTCATGATTTATTGACCCCTGCTCTCCAATAGGGCTCCAGAACACATGCAGATGAAGAATGTCAGGTTTCAACACCTCAACTGTATCACACGTTTGCTGCACTTTCATCCCCAACAACACAGCACCAGATGAATCAGTGACTCGCACCCTGGAAGGACTGAAACCCTTTCTTGTTCTACAATCTTGTATGCAGGCCGTTTTCTCTTGTTTGCAACCTAGTGGCTCATGATTATCATCCCATTCCCAGGCGTGGAACTAGCTGAAACCAGTCCTGATTCATGTTTGTTGCCTATTCTTGGCCTTGAATATTCACACAGCGTGCCTAATAAAATAATCTTTCTTCAAAGTTTCCCTTTGTCTCTCACTCTGCAGATTGCACTGCTCTCTGCTCTCTATATGAGTGTTTGACCTTCCTCTGCAGACAAATAAAACTCAGAAAGACAGTTTCGGTCTCTGACTTCATGTTAAATTCTCACAAACAGATTTTTCCACAAATCTTTTTTATTATTCCAGTCTTTAAACATTATTGTTAATTTATTGTTAACAAACCTCAAAATTTGACTACACTCTGGCACACTGTGAATATTTTATATAAATCATATGTCCATTGTCTGTCTGTATACGTTGTGTCCAGTGCTGTTGTCTGTTTGCACTATTATGCTATATGCTGTGTGTTATATATTACTTGCACATTAGAGTATGGAGAAACGCAATTTCAATCCTCTGTGTAACCACCTTTTGACTTTGACTTAATATGCTGCCCTGTTGTTGTTATTGTTGTTGTTGTTGTTATTGTTGTTTGTGTGTTCTGTATCCCCCCCCCAAAAAAAAAAAAATTCTCTCTCTGCCTTAGTTGTTTCATGTTGTTGTTATGCGCACCCCTCCACCTACTCATCGCCACCCAGTCTTTGCAGATCTTCAGCTTCATCATTTCATCATCAACATCAGCCTATCAGTCAACAGAATCATCAGCCACCACCAGTTTCTGGACTCCATGGGAGGATTGATCTCGCTGATGCCCTGGAGTCTAAGTACTAAAGAGTTTCGGAGTTTCTTTACTTCATTCACTCGTTGCTTCTGATTCTACAATTCTACTTCCTTCTGGGAACAACTGAGAGCAGCCATTCATCTGACAGCCATTCATTAGCAACCAGCTGACCCCCACCAGACACAACTGTGACTCCACCTTGTCTGGATACACACACTCTCATTTGGATTATCATTTAGAGCTGACATTCTTATTTTAGAATCTTCACTAAAAAGTTAATGCAATCTCAGCAAAGAAAGACAATTTTAAAACAATGCAGAAATAATTTGCTGGTGTGCACTTTGTCTCTCCCTCGCTCACTCATGCACACAGTCACATACACATACACACACACAGACACACACACACACACACACTATCACTGATGCTGCCTCTCTATAGCTGAACCATAAGAACTCCCACTCAGCATTCAAATGGAAATCAGTTCCATCATTCATTTCAATGAACATCTGCTCTGTGTGTGTGCGTGTGTGTGTGTGTGGGGGGGGGGGTCTGCTTGTGTGATGATAATACCCTGTGAAGGAAATTCATATTCACACACACAGGCTTAAACTGTCCAGAAACATATTAGCAGCATTCTTATATCTGCACTTAACCACCAATCTGTCATGAAGTGCATCCATGGAAAGTCACTATACACACATGCACACATAAGCCATCGATTCTCACTGTGGGCGTCGGGGGCGTGAAAAATCAGTTCCGAATCTTTTTAGCTAATGATCGAGAGCAGTGGTTCCCAACCTGGGGACCTGGGTTGTGATTTTCTGCAGCACTCGGCCTGTGGCCTCATGCCTACGACTGAATCATACCAGTGCTGATATTCAGAACAACAAAACTCCCTCTCGTGTGATATTGCTTAAGTCTAAAATGTTACAGTACGGATGAGTGGCTTCATTTACTTTTTGGATAAGTTCAAAGCTGTCCAGTAAATTGATAAGCTCCATGGCTTTGGAGTCATTCTTTTTGTTGGTGTGGATATTCAGGTCTCCATTCAGGATTAATCTGTCATATTAGACACAAACTGTTTAGAAAACCATGGATGCAATGCCTCCTCTTTTCCTGTTTTGTCTGACTGACTGATAAACAGGTTTTTTTCTAATTTCCTGTTTCATAAGTAGATTTGATTATATTTTAGTAAGAAGCACTCCTCTTTTCTGATCTGCCCCTGCCTTAGGTTGCTGTTGATACTGTTTGTTCCTCCGTGTTTACCTGTTGTCATGATTAATTAATCATAATGCAAATTTCCATAGACCTAATTCCGTCAGTGTGCTATACTCACCATTCTGCGGCTATGAGTTTCACTTTATTGACATAAATATGGTTGACATTCACTAATTAAATTTAATAGCTTGTACTTTGTGGGGTTGGAGCTAGAGTAGGAGCGGCTGGTTGATCAAGGCAGGTGACAGCAGTTACCAAAGGTCAGACAAACAGCAGCCTGAAGAATGATGGTTTACATGTAGAGGGAGGTGAGGGAAAAGGGGAAGACTGCATGAAAGTGAAATCATTGCCCATAAAATCAGCTGTTGAACAACAATTTGTGTTAACTGCAAAAACAATGAGAATAACCTTCTATTCTAAAATCACCTCCAACCAGCAGTGAGCACTATTGTACATTATATCAATTTCTGAACAAAGGAACTCACAGATGGTAGGATTAAGGATGGCAATGAGAAGGAAACAGAGGATGATCTGACTGGCAAGAAGGAAAGGGAATTTTCCAAGATTCACAAACAATCTGCAGGACTGAGAAAGAGGACAACAGATGGTAAAACTGAACAGATGTAACTGATCACCTCATGCTCTTTCATGAGATGTGTGTTCTTTCTCGGACAAGCTGAGGAAGATATTTCTTGAGAAGGTCACATATGGTGGGTGACTTGATAATCAGCAATTCAGTTTATAGTCAAACAGAACCTGA
Organism: Chaetodon trifasciatus; assembly: GCA_037975065.1. NCBI lineage: Eukaryota > Metazoa > Chordata > Actinopteri > Chaetodontiformes > Chaetodontidae > Chaetodon > Chaetodon trifasciatus. The sequence goes on along the minus strand of JBBMOE010000065.1, from coordinate 1,116,339 downwards.
TGGATAGTAAACACCAGTCCTGACAAGATCAGGTCATACTAAAAAGTCACATTAAGTCCTTTGTCTTTTTCCCTTTGTGACTTGATTGAGTTCAAATCCTGGATTACAAAGCTTAAGAGAGAAAGGCGTGTCAAATTGATTTGATTCATCGGCAGGGACTCGGTGGGCGCATTAAAAACTTGCAATCAGGCAGCAATAAATGAACAGCAGCAGCACACTGGACAGACTGAGACGAATTAAACAGTCTCATTGTATAGGACTAAAGAGGTGGTTTTAATATGTAATACTGGACAGCACATCAAGAGATGCTGATTAACTGAGGGAGGTAGGGACAAAGAAAGAACAACATATTTAGAGACAAAAGAGATGAAGAAATCAAGATCATTTCAATTTATTAACTGCCACATAAGATCTTCAGCAGAGTTATATCATGTACCTCAATGTTGAATACATTTGGGGAGTCATGCACGCTGCTATAGTATCTCTATTTGTATCCAAGAGAGTGGTCAACCAATATATATTTGTCATGATTATGACAAGACATCATTAGAGTCCTTCAAATGCTAAGAGAACTAATTATGTTCCTCTCAAAATTCTGTGTTAAATCCACATCACATACTGGATGTGTAGTGTTCACAAAACACCTGTATGTGCATGTATGTGCACCCATTTCAGCCTACAACAATGAGCATAGCAACACGCAGTGTGCTTGGCTTGCATGCACTTCAAAGTTTTCAGTCTGTTCTGATCATATGGATTTCACTCCCTCAGTCAGTGTCCTCATGACAACTGGATCTGTTTTGATTTTGTTCTGATTTGTCACTAAACTGTGCTGTCTTTAACCAACTCAATTGGTTGCAGCCTTTTTCACTTCATAATAATAATGATTTTAATTTCATATATTCCTGCAAAAATCCAGATGCTGTTCAAATCTGAATAATGTATTTTTAGAAAACTCTCTAGTATGTTTCCTCCTTCAGTATCATATCTGCCTTGTCATTGTCTTCTGTGTCGTCATACTCTGTTTTATAACACAGACACAGTGAAATAGAAAATGAATATGTCAAAGTTGAATCGAGGCCAAAGTGACATCAAACAGACCAAGCTGTGACTCAGTTATCCCCCACAGGCACAAAAATGTTTCATTTAATCTAATCAAATTCAATGCCTATTTAAAAATCACTTTGTTCAACTTCGACCTACTTAAGGAAGAAAATGTGGATGCAAAGAAGGATGAGTATAAAAATAGGCAACAGAGGAAAGAAGAAAAAGGAAAGGATGAAGGTAAGTGGGAAGCCAACTAGTTACTAGATAACTAACACCTGTGCTGTTCTTCACTCTTCCTACATTTTTTCGAGGGAATCATGTAAATTACATTACACAACCAGTTTATAGTTTGCAATTCATTTATACATCCCTCTTTCCAGAGCGCCAAAGCTTTGTTGGAGCTAGCTTTCAGTTTTCTCCTGCTTCCAGTCTTTGTGGTAAGCCAAGTTAGACACACTGAGGTGAAACTGTTATATCCTGGTTTAGGGTTAGGGTTAGGGTTATATCCTGAAATTGTTAGCCTGTACTTTATATTAAACTTTTGTGTAATGCTTTACTCACTGTTGGGTTTATTGCCAAATAGTACTTTAAGATCTTTCTGTTCCCTCCAACACCAAATGCTTGGTGAAATTGAAATACTTCAAACTAAACTGAAGTCATTTATGCATTAAAAATAGTTTCAAGGATGCTGTGTTTTTATCCAAGACAAAAACATATGTTTTGGCAGTATGTTAATTCTTATTGGCTAAAAACATTCCGGTCTTGAATGGACTGATGGACATACTGACAGACTTAAATCCTCCCTCTATATTAGTGGAGACTTTCCTCTCTCTACAGGAACTCTTTGACCCCGCCCTCTCTCTCTTCATGTCTTTCCGTCTTCTTGAGCAAGTGGCGGCAAGCCGGCCGGTGGCTCCACGGGGGAGTTTGGCAGCTTGTTAAATGTCTTCTAAACACCCACAGTAATTCACAGAGCCTACAATTAATCAGGAGAGGAACCCCACAGGCCCAACTGGAAATGTGTGTGTGTGTGTGTGTGTGTGTGTGCGTGTGTGTGTGTGTGTGTGTGTGTGTGTGTGTGTGTGTGTGTGTGTATAATCAACTGCAGTGATTTCTTAGCTGCATATAGTAACAAAATAACCACCAAACCTTGGATGTTACATCCCATTTAATAACTTTAAGAAATAACAAGGATGATTAGAAATAATAAGGGGAAAAGGATGGAAGAGATTGAACATTTGACCAGCCTGCATTAGTGAGGCTTTACAACACCTGGTTGACCATATTACTAACGTGGAGCAGAAACAGCCAGACTCCCAGTACTTAGTGAGATTTCAGACTTTTTTTTTTGAAAGAGCGACCAACGACAAATCTAGCTACTTTTTCTGGCATTCTTGGAGACTTTTGGAGACTATGATGTGATGGCATGAACCGCTTTTACGGAGCGAGCAATGAGTTTGGCTGTGCTGTGTGTGATCGCCCCTCGCCCCTCCTCCTTCGCTATTGTCTCTCCCCCGACTGCAGTGGTAGCTCTGCTCAGTGACTGCTGTGATACAGCGGTCGGTCTGGATTCCAGCTGCTCGAACACTGCAGGCTGTAGTTGAGCTCCGACAAAAGAATAGCTTCCAAGAACTTCAAGCGAGCATTACAGACCAGTCTGCTAATCCTTTCCATCCTCCGCCATTTTCCATTCTGTATTAAATGATTGACGCCAACTGATGTGATATCATTTTGCAAACTTGCCAAATAAAAGCAAATAAAAATGACTTACTCTTTCTGTAAGTGTGTGTGTGTGTGTGTGTGTGTGTGTGTGTGTGTGTGTGTGTGTGTGTGTGTGTGTGTTGGGTGGCAGAGGAGGGGAAGGGGGGTCTGTTGTAGAAATGCAAATGTTCACAAAAGTGGGGCATTGGTTAAAAAAAAATAAAAAATGAAATAAAAATAAAAAAATAAACAAAAAAAATAAAAAACATAAAAAACACACGAATACATAAAAAACAACAACAACAAAAAAAAGTAACTCCCCCAGAGTGTCTTTTAATTTGCATCTGCCAGTCCCAAGCCCGGGTAAAGGAGGAGGGTTAAATCATGCAAATCGTGATTACATCATTTAGCAACTTCTGGCAACATTTAGGACAGCCTTTAGCTACTTTTCTCACTGAGGAGTTGGCAACACTGGACTCTCTGCTCATTATTCTTGGGAATTTCAACAGAGCAAATCTCACACCACCTGCCATATCTGCAACACCTCGACCACCCAAGGACACATGCAAGGGTCCCAGGGATGTGTGCTCTCCCACCTGCTCTTCTCCCTCTACACCAACGACTGCACCTCAGGAGAACTGTCTGTTAAACATCTGAAATTTGCAGCGGTCATCTACCTCATTGACAGCAACAAGTCAGCCCGCTGGTCCTCTGGTGCAGTCAAAACAACCTGGAGTTGAACATGCTCAAAACTGTAGAGATGATAGTGGTCTTCAGAAGGCCCTCAACACTGCCTCATCACCAATCTCAACTACATTGTTTCCACTGTGGAAACCAGCCTCAATCATTAAGAAGGTGCATGTGCTCAGGAAGTTTAAGCCTACCTCAACAAATGCTGATCCAGTTCTGTACAGGAATAATCTGTTCTATGCACATCCATCATTGTCTGGTTTGGAACTGCCACCAATAGGGCAAGAACAGACTGCAACAGACGACTGCTGAGAAAATCTTTGATGCCAACCTTCCCTCCAGTCAGGACTTACACACCTCCAGACTGAGAAGACAGCAGGAAGCATCACTGCAGATCCTTCACATCCTGGACACAACCTGGTCCAACTTCTCCAACCTGGCAGCACTACAGATCACTGAACTCCAAAACAATCAGACACATAAAGAGTTTCTTCCCACAAGCCATCACCCTGATGAACAGTTTGCTAGTCATACAGTGTAACTACCCCTCTGACACCAAAACATCCACTGACTGGCCATTTATAATCCACTGACACAGTTTTTAATATGTACATTCGCCACTCACTGTCATAATTGTCAACACAAATACCTGCACATTGTACGTTTCATTTTACATATTGTTTATCACTTCATTATTGTTTGTATACAATGTTAATTGTTTATTATTATTAATAAATTATATTATATATTTTTTGCACTACTTAACTTACTGTTCAGTCCGTTCTTTGCCTTTTGTCCTAGTTGACCTGTATGTCTTTTTTCCCATGCAAATACATTGAATGCAGTGTTTAAACTGGAGTCCAATTCCTTGTGCCAAAACTTGGCCAATAAAGCTGATTCAGATTCTGACTCTGATTAATTTCATCAGTAACTTGGGTGCAGGCCAACAATAAACTTGACTGTTGGCCATATGTGCACTCTACAAGTCAGTATCTCTACTCAGTCAAAAATCTTTTGTGAGGGAACAAGGTCCATGCAGTAGCACCACTGTACAAGAGTGTTTTTGTAATTTCCACAACTACAACAGAATGAGACATCTTCTCTCAAGCGGATCATATCACATCAATTTTAAGAGTCACAGTCAGCAAAACTTTCATTCATATCATATACAGAATTTAAGCTTATCAACTTAATAACTTTAACACGGACCTTCAGTATTTGGAACATATATTTTTAACACGGACCTTCAGTATTTGGAACATATAACAACACTATAAAACTCATAACAACAGTGTAACAGTAGTTCAGGCGCTTATTGATGGCGATGTTGTATGATCTGTTGTATGGAGTCAACTCTGTGACCCTTTGGCGACAGGACAGTCTCTCGTGCACCCTGTTTGTTTGTTTGTTTGTTTGTTGTTGTTGTTGTTGTTGTTGTTTGTTTGTTTGTTTGTTTGTTTTTTCAGTAGCATTCAGCAACAATACCAGCAGCCAGCAGTGACAGCAGAACATTGAATTTGACTGATAGCTGCATTGCTGACTCTGGTTCTCACTGCTTTCATTTAACTGTTAACAGGAACCAGCTAATGAGCCAGGCTGCACTCATTATTATGGGAAACAACACACACATTCATTATCCTAATCATCTAATCATGGTCACTGCTCTGTGGAGTCAGAACACACACATCTCCATACATCACCACACTGTGAATATTCATCAGCATCTAACTGCCTCCATTTGAAAAAACAAAGTGTAATGGACCATATTAGCACAACATATTTCTTCTTTATTACTTTAATAAATGCAAGGCAGGGACTGAAATAATGAGCTTGCTACATGTCAAACAACAACCAATTTTTCCATCAACATGAATTTTTCAAATTTTATCTGCAGGGTGCTTATGGGTTTTTATGTTTAAAACTGAAACATTAAACAGTAATACACACTGTTGAACTCTTTTTGTGTTTCCTCAATGGATATTTGGCTGCAGGAAATTTAAAATCATAGTCTTTGAAGACAAACAGTAGGTTTAAATTCTAAAATCCTTAAAAGTAATGAGCTGGAATTTATGCTCAAATAACGTGAAATATATATAGCATGACAACCAAAATGACAAAGTTAAATGAGGTCTGAAGTTGTGCATAAAAATTAAAACAAATCTTGAAGAATATGAAACACCAACCTTTCTAGCTGTGATGTTTGCAACAAGTCTGGAGAGTGAATGAAACTTTGGAATTTTCTCTTGACTTTCCCTTCTTCACTTGCAAAAACATGTCTAATCTTTGAAAATATCATATACCATAAATAATCAAGCCAAAGCCTGTTTTCAAATAATAGCCCTCTCAGCTTCAGCATAAATGCTGTTTTCACTCTACGTTGCCTTTTTTGTAATCTCTATTAAAGTATGCCTGACACTCAACACTTGCTGGAGATGTCTCAAACCCCTGGAAGGTTTTTAATGTGAAATATCTGTGCAGGAAGTGTTGAGATTTATTGACACTAGCTCTTACCATTGCTGTACAATTACCCTAAAATCCCTATCCAAGGCAAGCATGGTCTCATTCCCAGCCCGAGTACTGACATGTTGTCATGGTCCTCTGTGTCTCATAGAAACACACAATAATAGCGTCTGTATGAGACACAACTGGCTTTCAACTAACTCCACTGTAAACCCAACTACGGCAATATTTGACAATGTGACACACAACGTCACACACAAGGTGACATAGTATAAAGAGCAACAAAGTCAGCAAATGGGGGAAAGTGGAGTCACAGGATGGGTCAAACAATCACATGACTTACACCCTGGAGACAAGGGCTCGTGTCCCATGAGAAAAGTGAAACCAAAAGTGTATGGTCTTTTCCAATACCTAACCAAGTAGTTGTGACGTTTAAATCTAACCAAGTAGTTTTAGAGCCTAAACCTAACCAAACTGTAGGCATTTCACAACATTAACTATGTGTTACGAAGGCTTTCTGGTGGAAAGGCTTTGTCTGTTGTTGAGATGAGAATGTGTTGCACGGTTGAAGCAGTTGCTGTGGGCATCTTATATTGCTGTGGATAGGTTTACATTGGAGTTAACTGAAAGCCATTTGTGTCTAATACAGACACTAAAGGGTACCTTGTACATCCGTATGAGATTCCAAAGGGTGTAACAAAGATGTTCAGATGAAGGGAATGGGTTGCCAGGGCTTCCCCAAGTGAAATCGGAAGCTGTTCTTGAACCATTTGGAGGGCATGCATGGTTGTGGTCTCTTGAAATCTAACACTTTCATCCCCAACAGTCAGAATCATTTTAAGTGCTATTGGCATTGAGTAATAAAAGTTTGAACATACTGAAGTAGAATCTTTTTTATTCCTATTTGAATATTTTTTTGCTAATAAACATCTGCAGATGACGATATATGGGCCTGATTAGCTGGAAAACACAATGGGCTCTATTTTCGATTCTGCCGCCGGCGCGACGCAAAGTCAGGTCTGCTGCGCCGATTGGGCGTGGCGGCGCAGACTTTGGTATTTTCGTGCACTGCGCTGTCGGCCCAACTACTCCCCCTTCTCATCTCAGTCCCACCCAGCGGTGCAACTTGGAAGGAGGGAGGGGAGAAGGAATGGAGTGGGTTTGATGCAGCCGAGTCCAATCTTCACCAATCACACCAGCTCCTCGCCTCACCAAAACGCCGCTGGCTAGGCGCATGGCAAGTTTTGAGGATGACTGCGCCCGCGCAGGAAACTGTCCGACGCCCAAACTTCTCCCCGGAGCAGGTCCTTAGATGGTAAATCCTCGGCCTCCTCCTCCTTCTCCTCCTCCTTCCCCTCCTCCTCCTCCTCCAAGCAATGATGTACTCCATCTTTGTAGATAACATTAAGCATTACAATGATAACATCTGCATTTGGAATGAAATGACGTGGGTGATAGTGGACAACGATCATCACTTACATTTTTTCTGTGTGTCTCTCTTTCTCTGTCTCTCCAGTGCTCTGAGATAGAGGCAGTGTATATCCTCTGTAGGATGCCACGGCTGTTTCTGGCTGGCACAGCGACGTTAATTGATTAGTTTGCATCCCTGATTATTATTATCGCAGTGAAATGCCAGACACTGTGGAAACCTGCCTGTGAGGTATTGGTGACGTGGGCGCATGACTCCGCTGGTTTACGAAAATCCTCTTGCCCAGTGGTGTGCCGCTGGCGCACAGAGTTGACCAGGTCTGGGGTGGTGAGCTTTCAGCGCACTTTTACACCACCGGCGTGGACTGAAATGGACTGAAAATCCAAATCCCCCGACTGATTATGCCGACACCTCCCCCTACTGCCTACCTCTGTGTGCCTCAGTTTATCAAAATACCAAGTGTGCTTTGCGCCCACCTGCGCTGCACGAAAATACCATTGCATAGGTTGTGCCAGCGGCGGGGTGAAAATAGAGTCCGATGGGACAACAGTGTGAAGCCTTACCTTAGTCAAAGTTCAATGAGAACTGAAAATTTATCTTTGATATATGTTTTTCTAGGTGTTCCCTCCCCAAAAGTGGCCATATCCAGCCATATCTTATCAAATATCTATATCGATATTCAGGCATATCTATATTTAAGCCATATGTATTTGTATTTACACATCTATCTTTATATTTAGGCCATATGCTATATTTATAAAATCAGTCCCTGTGTAGTATCTCTATTTGCACTGAATTCTTTGTTTTGGCTCTAAAGTGAACAAATGAAACAGCATGTCCTCAGAACATCATTTGCTACACGAGGCAACAGTCATTTGGACAATTGTTTGCAACTTACTTGATCTTTACTCAAAAGATGATGGCAGACACATCTTTTCAAAGTAAACTTTTGTTGGCTATTGCTGGCTGTGAACAAGACATGGGAGATCATAGTTGGTCAAGTGAGGTGTTAGTCGAAAGGTCAGAGTGCAGCAGCCTGCTGCCAAAACATAAAGGCACAGGTAGACACATCCTCAGCTGTTTCTGTTTGTTTGATGAACACACAGCAGCAGAGAAGGGTTTGCTGAAGCTTAGAGCTGAAAATTATGTCCACTGACATACTTGTAAGTGCTTACAGAGAACTGCTTAGCATAGCAAAGACAGCTACCCATGAATAGTAATTATCCATGTGGTAGAAATTATCATGTCACACAGTGGTAACAGCCCTGACAGCAAAACTGGAACTTCTGGGGGAAAAAAGTGATCTTCCTCCAGGAGAGGAGAATGAGGGGTTTTATTCCTATTATTTTTCTCAAACCAAGGAAAAAAGTGAGGAATAGGCCGATTTTGGAACTACACAGGTACATTACGAAGCATCCTTTCCACATGTTGAAAGTCAGATATGTTATAGAATGCATGCATCCCTCTGATTGACTCACTGATCTCATTGACCTGAGTGAAGCACATTTTCAAATGTCTGTCATTCCCAGGCACAGAAAATTCCTGTGCTTCCCTCCGTCACTGCAGTCAGGCCTGACATGGGGAAAATTGCCATTCTTCTGTCGATAGGGGTTCCCCTCAGGAGCACAAAGGTGCAGATATCAGTGTACATGGATGCACCTCTCTCTGGCTGTGGTGGGATGTGTGAGTTTTAGGGAATGAATGGGAAAATCCTCCATCCCTCCTTTGACGGTTTGCTGTGGGCACGTGAGGGGGGAGGTTTTTTAGGGCGCCAGCCAGGTCTCTCTCCTGACATATAAGATGTATGATTTCAGTCAGCCCATTAAGTCTTCACCTCTTATTATTATTATTCTTCATACAACCCGACAAATTTCCTTTCCCCACATCAAAACACACAAAGGCAATACATTTAACTAAACACACCTTCCCTCATGAAAATAAACTGAGCAACACAAAATCACAACTGCACAAAATATTATAGTTAATGCAAATACTGTATTTGTGGATCACAGAGTCACAGCGTGTATGCAATCAGTGCAAAATAAATAAATAAATAAAGTCTTTTCCTAAAACAAAAAATGACGAAACCCTTCAGGAACAAAGCAAACAATTTCATAAAGAACAAAAAGAGCCTCGGTCCGAGTAATAAAAAAAAAAAAACGACTCGGTACCTGAGTGGTACTGGTCACAGTCAGTCTTTGAGGGCTTCCAAACCGCACCGGAGGGGTGGGGTTGCAGAGAGCGAGATGTGGAAAAAAAAGTGGAATGAGGAAATGAATGAACTGAGGGAATAAGCATACTCGCTAACTTTTAATAATGGAGATGAATGAAGACATCAGATTACCTGAGAGGTTATGGCAAAAGGGACCGAGATGTAAAAATGTGGCAGGAGTGGCGGAGATGAATGAATGGATGCCGTTTGAGGCAACTAAAGACGGTGCGGGAATGTAGCGGTACGAGAGGTGAGGATTAACTGCTCACTTTTTCTCAGATACTGCACAGGAGCTCCGACATTTTGTGCTTCACGCTATCCAGCATCAAACTAACAACTGAGGTGGAGACTTTTTATGAAGCAGCACCATCGCAGCCTCGGCGAATCGGTGCGGCACAGCGCACCAGGGGGTGGTTACGAGGGCGTAGGCAGGCATAAACTCTCTGGTGCTGTCCACAATACTGTGTTAAAATTATTTGCTTTGCTGTGGACAACATGACAGCGGGCAGGTGCTCTCAGCCCGGCTTCTGGAATGTGCCATTCGGATATTTCTAAGTTCTTTCCAAAGGCAATTGGACTTGTTTGAGGTTATAGAAGATGTTTTGCCTCTCACCAAGTGGCTTCTTTTCTAACTAGATTCCAACATTGTGCAAAATATAAAACTGGACTCGCCTGAGAATTTGGTATCTCATGATGTCACTTCACTTTTCACATGTATTCCCACTCTGGAAGCACTACAAGACTGTTAGGAAATGGCCTCTACAAGACAGCACTGTCTCCAAAAGAACCAATCTCATGCCAGACCACATATGTGCCCTGCCAGACCTCTGCCTAATGTAACCAGGTTAAAATTATATCTTTATTTGTACATTTGAAATGTCACCAAATCCTGAATCTCTATATGTTCATTGTGTGTTTTATTTCCTATATTTATGCCTGTGTGTTGTATTCAGACCTTAGTGTAAATACCTGTACTGTCACTTTAAGAGGTCGCAGGCTTTGAGCCATCATTCCCATGCTTCTCTCAGTTCGCGCCAGGCTAGTTGAGAGGAGGTAATGTATTACTTTACTAGTCATTATCGAACATTTATTTGAGTTTTTGGATACTGTAAACCTTGTTTTATGGATGTATAAATGTTAGTGTCTAGGTTGTGAACATGCAGCTAATGTCAATTGAATATAAACATTGCAAACTGACTTTTGCAAGCTTTAAGTTAGACACGTTTCCACATGCTAGTCTACAGGGATTTCTGTATGTTTATCTGCTAACAGGAGCTTGAGACCTGTGTGCTGTGTGGAGGAGACTGCATGTTAGAAAACCTTATGTGTTTCTCTGTTGATTTGTCCAGGTATGTGCATTGTGGTTCGTCTGGCATGGTGTTTACATGTGGTTGCGATGGTTACATTGAGCATTTTGTAACTCATTTCATACATTTTCACATTCTTATTTCAAAGTATTTTTGATGCTAATACTGTATCAGTCATGAATGAATGTGCAGCTTGCGCCAGGCTAGCTGAGAGGAGGAGCTTGAGACCTGTGTGCTGTGTGGAGGAGACTGCATGTTAGAAAACCTTGTGTTTCTCTGTTGATTTGTACAGACAAATCCACCATCCTGCCTTCATTAAAAGAGCAACCAGTAGCTGGTCGTGGTCCGGATCCTTCTTTCATCCAGTACAACATAGAACACAACGCAAAACATACGAGGGTTAACAGATGTGCATCTAATCAGATGTGAAACTGTTGAAGACAAAGCACGCCCATTACACTGACAACCACCTATTTCCAGTAAAACAATGTGCACTGTGGATGTCCATGAACGCATAAGACAACCCTCCACTGGGAGAGTATGTCTTCTTTCACTGGTCCTGGCGTTCCTTTCCAGGTTTCTCCATTTCCCCTGATTCCTCGCCTCTTAGTGCACGGGATGGCATAGAATCCAGTGCAGAGTCACACCATCATGGCTGGATGGTGTGGCCTTCCACTTACTATACTGTGTTGACAGAGTTTAATATCACTCTGTCCCTTTATTTCCACACAGAACTGACATGGTGTTATCCATGCAACAGCCGTTGTCTCCCTGTTTTATTACACTTCTCACTTACAGGGTTTTGAACTGGTGCATTTTAGCTGCAGACTGTGGCGACACAGTGGGCACTGACTACATCAGCTTTGACCTTAACACAACAGCAACAGAGGGTGACACCTATACAAAACAGAACAGTGTCATAAGTCGAGATTCTATCATTACAGGTGTAGCTAAGGCCCCCTACTCCATCGGCATTGGTTGACAAAAATACCAGCTTTTGGGAGCAAACCTGAGGTCCTGACAGTGTTATATGTTGTGTATGAGGACCTGAGAGAGGAAACTGTACAGTATACAGCTGCAGGAAAGGAAATCTTCACAGCTTCGTGGGAATAACTTGAGTAACAACACCTCTTACAGGGCTATGCCTGTACTCACGCAATCTGGATTTACGATACACAACTAATGTTCTTGACACTTCCTGTGAATGTGTGTATCTACACTATGTGTATCTACATGTTTATCCATACACAAAAGTCGATAATGGATGTGTAAATGTAGCATGTTCACCTTATCAAATACATTTCATTTGCAGTCGAGAGAGATAAAACGCAGAGAGATGAAGGGTTGACTAAATAAATCCAGAGTACATTCACAGATAGCTGCAGGCTCACGATAAGAAAAACCTCAGTTTAAATGCTTGTCTGCTTCAGCTCTGAAATGTATTATCAAAAACCATTTAATGGAAAGAAATAACAGAAAAACAGATTGAAATACATGAATTACAGAAAATCAGCAGCTACATCCATGTGTTTATCATAAATGCTTAAATTACTCAAAAGGGTCATCCTGACCATGCCAGCTTAACATCAGCTTTAAATTTGGGATTTCTGCCCTTTCGTTTGATTTCCCTTATTTTTTCCTTCTTTCTTCCCCCCTTCCTTTCCTACTTTGTTTCTTCCTTCCTACCAGCCATTTTATTACCTTGTCTTTTTTTTCTGTAACCATTGGCACTTGGTGACTAGATTTGCACCACCTGCTCACTCTGGCTGTGTATTTTAAAACAAAGGCTGGTGTGTTAGGCCGTGCTGACTCTTCTCAGCAGGAGGCCAGGGAAGATAGCATACTCACTCTGGATAGGGTTGGAGTTTGACATGTGGTAAAATATTTAATGTTTGAGGTCTTGAGAATTGTATGTTTATTAGAATGTATTTTAGATATTATGTGGATGTAGCAAGTATATACAGTACTCTACACATTGGCATTGTTGTTGGCATTGTTAGGACTAAATATTTACTATACTATATTTACTATACCCATTATGTTTCCCAGCATCAACATGTGTCAACTCTCCAGAAGGGAGTTTCAATCCCTGGCCTCGGCAGTCCACATGCTGAAGTATCCTTGGGCAAGATACTGAACTCCAAAACTGCCCTTGATGTTGTGCCATCAGTGTATGATATGTACGTCGCTTTGGATAAAAGCGTCTGCCAAATGACTAATTGTATAATATTGGCTCTGCGGATCGACACATACTGTGAGCCATTCAGTGCATTTTAAGACATAAAAGGATAAACAAATGCGTGTGTTGCACTTTGTTTTGCCACTTCCCTATTTTCCAAACCATTGAGGACCATCCATCATCAAAATCCTCAGTGAAACTGAGACTGATAAAAAGCAGGATAATAATGTAGTGCAAAGGGAATGTAGTGTGACTTTTTTTTGGGAAAGCCGAGGAAGATCTTTCTTTTTTCCCCCCACCCCAGATTAAAAAAAAAAAATATATATATATATATA